>JADRCC010577978.1:0-27356 GCA_019843855.1 Hylomyscus alleni
TTGGTTTGCTGGTATTTTATTGAGAAATTTAGCGTTTGTTTTCATCACTGATAATAGCCTATATTTTGTATATTTCTTCTTGTTTAGGTATCAGTGAATAATGATCTAATAAAGATTATAACAGAATTCCTTCCATGTCAACTTTTGGAATAGATTAAGGAGAATTAAGATTAACCTTCCTTAGGTATTGCTGCTTGGGATAATCAGTATATATAAAATAATATTTAATAAACTTGCTTCAAAGGAATATGACCCAAACTATGATATATATTTATTAGGTTTTGCATAATTACTAGAGGAATTAGAGTATAGATACTAATATGTATCTATAATGCTAGTCTGGCTACTACCCCTTTGCTACTATCCTTTGCTGGATAATTTTTGTCCTCCTTTGGATGTGTCATAGTAGTTTATTTGTGTTGATCTCTGTACAGTTTTTATAACTCGTTTTCTTACCAGTTTTATTAAGTAGCTTTTATGAGTTATAGATGCTTCAGATTTGGTTATAGGAGAGATGAAAAGTATACTGTGGGATTCTTCCAGCTTCAGGTGATCTCAGCATTGTCTGTCTCCATGATCTAGCCTTGCCTGCAGCAGTTCTTGAAGGTAGTTGCTTGACTTGGTGCTGGAGGAGGGCTTGTGACAATAGCTGCCACATATCTGTGGAGTGGGATCTGGAAAGGTCTGTTCTTTGGGCTCACAGAGACAGAGATACCAGGTATTGTAGAGCCAACTATCATAGTCTGAAACCTCCAAGATTCTGAAGAAAAATACGAGAGATGATTGGGTCTGTGCTACTTACAACCAGAATAAGATGGAATGAGCTCATGTCCTGTTGGCATCTGTAGCACTGGTAATTGTGGAACATGGTTATATAGTATGTGAGGGACCCTGTCCAGGCTCCATTAGGAAATAGCTAATATTAGGGACTATAACACCCTTACCTGCTTTAACAAAGCTGCAGAAACCAGTTAGTACCCTGTGTAGGAAAGCACAAGTGGAGACTTTCCCTAGTTTCTGTAGAGAACATAACAGGAGGATTTTGAGCTCATAACTATGGTACCCATCATTCTAAAGCTTAGTATGCTGAATGGCAGGCAGTCTTCCATCTACTGAGCTACAGTGATTCAAGGCTTTTGATAGGATTATGGGTTCAGTTACTAGCCCTTAAGCTAAGATGGTATCTGTAGCAATTGGACAGATCCTTATTTGCAGCAAAGCAGTTTCTTTTCCACCAGCCTCACAGATTTCATGCTTACACGTGCTATGGAATACTCCTGCAGCTAGGACTCTGATATATTGCTGTAATTGGTATGTTCCTTTTGCCAACATAGCTGAAGTGTGAGTTGCTGTGTTCTTGGCATTGTTTGTTCACCTCTCCTAGATTTTGGATATCAGCTCTTCTTTGCTAATATATAGACATTCTTTCTTTTCTTACTTGATGGTAGACTAGCCCTCAAGGTACCTCTATGTAGCCATTTTGTTCTGTGAAAAAGAAAATGTAGGTCAAAAGAGAACACATGAATGCCATCTCCTATAAGGAGCAGAGCAGTGCTCCAGGGAAACTGTCATCTAACACTGATAAATCATCAGATGTACATCACTGTGCCTTAGACATCACTTCAGTCCCTAGAAAAATCCTGTGATCCCCTAAGGCCCATGGCTTTGCCAAAACCCCTTTACCCTTTTACATAGACCACCACACCCTTGTCTGGGTACTTTGGCTTCTCTCTTTAGCTTTGGAAATAGATAGTTTTAAAATAAAACTTTCCCTTTCTATTTTGTTAGTGTTCTGCTAGCCTTATACAAAATATGCCTTGTTTTCTTCTCAATGCCATTTATTTTCCTTCCTACTTTTAGTTAGTGGTCCTTAATCATATTTGAATTCTTATAATGCACTTTTCGAGTATGTAAGCATAGCAAAGTATAGTTGTAGCAATTTTAGATATATTAAAATTTTTATATATAGCACTAAAGTACTATGATATACAGACTATTAAGTCTCTTTAGCTTATGTTTTCTTAGAAATAAACTCTGATGAATAGTAATCTACTGTAACAAGCTTAAGATTATATATTTTATTAAAAAGATTTTGAAGATGTTTAGGTTCATTCTACATGTCTGTAGAAGGTGACAGAGCTCAAAACCTCCTATGTGTTATCCTACTAGATGATCCAATAGTATTTCTTCTAACCCAACAATAGAGTGATATGGAAAACTTGACACCATTATGTATCCTGAGGTCTCTTGCATATCCACAAAATTCAGTCACTTTCTCAAATGTATCTTTTCAGGTCAGAGGGAACAAATATTGCTTATCCTGGCATCTTTAGAAGTCAGTCCTTATTATAATTCTATACCAAAAGGGGGAAATCTTAATGATTGAGAGGAAGACAGATGAAACAAATATAAATATACAAATATAAATACACGAATACAAATATAAATAATGGAGGAGCCACACTGAAAAAAAAGCCAACCGATAATAAACAGAAGTCCCAACAATGTTTTATCAGTAGATACCCTAACATAATAAACTAAGACTAGGACTTATCAATCAAATCCAAGATACTGGCCTCAGAAAAGACTCTTCAATATCCATATGAGGAGTCATCTTGTGCTGAGATTTGGGACACAGACAGTCCATGCTAATGCATGACCACAATCCAAGTGACTAGCAAAAGTAGATACACTCTGGGGGTCCACTTCAGGCACCAAAATTGCTGATATAAAATAATACGCTTGTTTTAATAAAAATGAGAAGATAATTTATTCTAAGGCAAATATTAATGACCATGGCCTGAAAAACAGATTCAAATCACCCTGAATGACATATTCCACCATAGAGGAAGTTACATCAACTTTTGAGGTCACCTAACTAAACAAAATAATAAGGAAATACATTTTCCAAATACCTTAGTGGGGACATTTAACAAAACAAGGTTTCTGATGTGATCTTTGCATTCTTAGATTTGGTCTTAGTAGGAGTTGGGCCTCTTCTAAGCTTATTCCCAGAGAGTATCTCTAATACTTAAAAGAATGTTAAAGAGAATGTCTAAATGTTAAGGAGAATGTCTATTAAAGGGACTAAGATAGACTATGATAATTTTAGCTCTCCCCCTACCTCATCCAAATCTTTGCACACATCCAATGCTCTAGACATCTAAGACTAAGCACTGACCAAGATCTTTAACATCCATAAAGCTTCTTCAGATCACAGCCCGACAATGATGATGATGCCATCAGAGTTGAACTGGTTGGACTGACAGATACCCATGTTTGGAGTTGTTATACAATCTTAATTCTGAAATTAACATGCATTCTAGAACCTCTTCAATGTCTAGCATTAATTTCACTGGAAACATGGCCCTCTCTTCTGGGCACAAAGTAGTGCTGGAATGGGTCTACGGAGTGTACTGTCTCTATTCTCATCTACACACAGCAGTCTTTGGGGAAAGGAAAACCAAGAAAACCAAGAGCAGAGTGAAATACTTCAGGCTCTGGACTTTCTAGTACCAAACTAAAAGGCTTTTGGTGGAGAAACAGGAAATAACCTACTTGAGTTTCACTGTGAGAGTCCTGAGATCTAGGGAATAAAGTTGGTTATGAAGAAGATACGTTTTGAAAACGGAGGCAAAATCCCAGTCTCATCAAAATGAATGGTACTAACTTCAAGTGAATACAGCTGTTGTTTTCTTATTCCAGCTTGGTATTTTCTATTAAAGCACCTCATTGAAAAAGGGAACTTCCTGAGAAGGTTATCTCTGAACTTAGTTCAGAGATATTATAGTTGTTCCTACACAGGAGGGAAATGTTCTTATACATCTTTTCATTTGAGAGACAAGTATAGTGGTTCATTTTAATTGTCAAGTGAATACAGTCTGGACTCATCAGCGAAGAGAATCTCAGTGCACAGTTGTCTAGATCAAATTGGGTCTATGGGCATTTCTTCATCTTGAGTATGTTAATTCGGATGGAAAAATCCACCTACTGTGGGAGGCATCATTCCCTAGGCAAAGGGTCCTAAGCTATGTGAGGGTAGAGAAAAGGAGCCTAGCTAAGATTGCCTGAATTCACTGTTTGGTGTTCTTAATAATAGATGCAATGACCAGCTCTCCCAAGCTTCTGAGCTGTGAGTTCCCTGCAAGGATGAACTGTAACCTGGGATTAAAGACAGATGGTAGCTGACCTCTCACCATCTTGTTACCTCTTGTTTCCACAGGTCCTTTGTCATCCAACAAATCCCAAGTAGCAATCTGTTCATGGTGGTGGTGGACAGTAGCTGTCTCTGTGAGTCTGTGGCTCCTATCACCATGGCACCCATTGAAATCAGGTATATCCTTTTGTGTGTGGGAGTCCAGCCACTATGGCTGCCACTGGTAAAGGGGAAGCAACTGTAAGTCAACTGGAGGGAGACATGTCAGAGGGAAAGGTTCCATCCTTTACCTGTATATAGAGGGAAGTGGTTAAGCTACTTTAATGCCAAGTTTTGACCCCTGAAATTCAGAGTGAGAGAAGTCATTGTCAGAAGCACACCTTAACTACAGTCAACATAATGAATCCCTTAAGTGTGAACGGCTAAAGGCTCAGAAGATCAGACGACGTCCGGAGTCCTGCCACGGCTTCCATCCTGAGGCAAGTCTGAGAAGCGTTGTCATTTTCTTTTCTCATCAGATTCACAATGAGTACCTCATAGTGACCAAGAACTGCAGCTAAAACCTTGACTCAAGAGAAAAGAATTCCTTTCAGAAAACTACAAAAAGGGATATACAGCAGCTAGTAATTCTGGATACTCGACCCATCTGTGCCTTATTTCATCTCCACTTAGTAATTGTTTCCTTTGGTGTCTATATGTGTGTGTGTGTGTGTGTGTGTGTGTGTGTGTGTGTGTGTGTATATATATATATATATATATATATATATATATATATATATATATGGTGTCTATATATATTAGATCTTTTTCTGTCTTTCTTATTTTAGATGTGTTGCAATTTTATCATGCAGGAGGAAGCTCTAGCCTAGTTTATTATCTTAAGTGGAAGATAAAGTGAATTCCCACTGCTTATTTCAGATAGCTTTTTGTTTACAAAAAATTCACATAAAGAAAGTGGCAATTTTAGTATCACATGGTCACCTCTAATGGAACTGAATAATAAGCAAGACCAGGGCTATCCAGCCTTTTGACACCTCAGTATACTGTCATCTATAAGCCTGTTGGCCTGTACTCATTAGTGTCCTGGGAGGTGTTAGATCCTGGTGTCCTGGGCACCAGGTTAGATATACCTGCATCCAAACCCCATCATTTCCACACCTATGATGATAAGTGTAGAATTAAGCTCACTCTTAACAAAGGTGAGTTTGTATACATTCTGCAGTGACACCATTTTAAACCAAGAAAAATAAGTTTATAAATGAACTCCACTTCCACCACTATGTAAAATAGAAAGCTTGCCTACATCCATAACTATAGAGAGATTTAATGCCTACTGTTGAAAAATGTCACCTCAGCCTCCTTCATGTCTGTGCGTGTTCAAATAACACATAATTATAATGTGCTATAGGCTATCTGGTTTATAAGATGTTAAAAGTCAGTATACTACCCATAATAAGTACTGTCAGTATCTCATCTATAATAGATTATAGTTTGTTAAGAATTTTTATTTCTATACTCAAAGGGGAAATTGATAACAACATGTCGTATATATCATATGTACGATGAAAAAACCTTTTTAACGTTTCAACGAGCCTAGCCAAATGTCACTATGCAAATATAAACAATTTGAGTTAAAATCAGAAATTGAGCTGGGGTAGTAGCTACACCTATACTGCAGAACCTGGGAGGCAGAGGCAGGAAGAGAACAAGTTCAAGGTCAAACTTAGGAACAGAGTGAGACCCTGTCTCAAACGAATAGCTTTCAGGAACTGCATACTTGGACAACTAGGTAATTAAAATAAAAGTTACTAGAGTTAACATGATAAATTTTTGGTAATTGAATATAAGACAAACATAAAAAAATGGGTAGTTTCTTTCTTTTTAGAATAATGAGATAGGGGTCAGTATAACCAGAAAGTAATTCTATAAGCTAATAGTAATAAAAAAAAGCATATATAGATATATAGATTAGTCTTGCATGACAAAATATCAGCCTCATGAATAGTCTAGAAATTAGAAAGATGTCATATTGTCTAAGGCTAGAAACTATGGAAGAAAACAGACTTGTTTAACTGTTTTAAATGGTTTGACCTACCTAGGAAAAATTTAACAAAGCCAGTAGCAGCTTTAAAGATGTTCAAATGATACTTATTAGTAAAAGCCTAAGATTATTAAAGTAATAAAAGGTAGAGGCACCTAGCTCTAATTCATAGGCAAAAATAGTCTCAATCTTTACAGCCTTATTCTGGGTCCTTTTCCTGTCACCAAAGGCATAGGCAAGTCTCCCGGAATGGTAGAGACATACATCAACAAGTTTTTGGCAAAATAAAGAACAGTTGAGAAGATAAATGCCCATTGATAAGAAAACAGCCAAAGAGAATAGGAAAATACTGGATCTGTCAACATGTCTAGAAGCATTTAAGAGAAAGGAACACATAAGACAATATTTCCAAAACAGGTCTCTCTCTCCCAAATAAAAAAGAAAGATAACTGGAGAAACCTCTGTACTGACTGTGCTGCTCGGATCTATTTGGGGCTTAATTTCTCTCCAACTAGCAACTATTGTGCTTTTATAGCATTACAGCAAACTCCTGCACCAATAGCCCTTTGCCTCTTGAATGATCTACATCAGTACTTCCCAGGTGATGGGGTCATGACTCCTTTGGCAAACCTCTATCTCCAAAAATATTTACATTACAATTCATAACAGTAGCAACATCACAGTTATGAAGTAGCAATGATAATACTTTTATGGTTGAGGATCACTGCAGCAAGAAAAATTGTATTAAAGGGTCCCAGCATTAGGGAGGTTGAGAACCACCGCCCTACATCATTTTCAGAAGGCCTGGGGGATGTGGCTCAGTGATTAAGAGCATATTCTGCTCTTGTAAAGAACCTCAGTATGGTTCCCAGCACCTGCTTTTGGTGACTTACAATTGCTATGACTCCAGAGGTGCAGACGCTCTCTTCTGGACTCATAGCCCTGACACACATTAAAAAAATTAAAATAATTCAAAGAGTGATTTAAATATTTTCTACATTAGCAACTGTAGTTAGCTATTTGGATCTCTAGCTTGATGGGATTTAGACAAATTCGTGTCCTTCTATCCCTGAGTCAGAAGACTCAGAGACCCTCATCAGTACGAAAATGGCAAAGCTTCTGATCCTCCTGGGAGCCATTTCTGTTCTAACCAGTCCCTGCTTTTCCCACAGGAGAATGCAAGAGAGTGTGGGGGTGCATCGAGTCTCCAGGCCCAGGTGGTCTTGCTGCTGCTGCCCCTAGCTTCGAGTCTCTTTTCAAGGTGACACTAATGGGATGTTCTTTTGGCATGCTATAAATCATGGATAAACTGTGAACCCAACTATGGTGCAACATAGGAGACATAAGCATAGCCCAGCCATCAGCATCTCATGATTTTAAACTGTACGTGATAGAAACTCTAACCGGTACATTGACAAAAAGTTACCTTTTTACTTTGCCAGTCATGCAAATGTGAGTTTGCCACATGATCACCCTTCATCAGAAATGGGGCTGTACTGGGTAGGCAGTGTCCTTCTGCTTGAAAACCATGGAAACCAATTTAAAACTGTGTACTTTTTAAATAAAGTATATTAAAAATCATAATCACCTTGTCTGGCATTTATCAATTTGTGGGCTGAGAACACAGTCAAAAAAAAAAAAAAAACGAAGGAAAAAGCAAACAAACAAGAATGGTTGGAGAAAGTCACATATTCCAGAACCTAGGATGGTGCTGGCAGAGAATGTGGCCCCAAAACAGAATCTAGACAAATAGTTAACAATTGTTTAGATGTTCCACTCAAATCCTAAAAACATTTACAGAATTAAATCAGGCTATTATCTACATTGGGGATATTTCATTACATAGAACCCAGGGTTTGTTGAATTAGACTTCAATAGGAATCATACTTTGGAGGAGAATACAAGCTCTCTTAAATAGTCAAGTCCTGAACTATTTAAGGGCAGAAATAAAGAAGTCATAAATCCCAGGAAATTCTTCTGAAAAGGCTTGGAGGAAATGAAGAATGACCATGAAAGACTCCAAAGCTTATTTCTTCAGCAGTTGGCTTCTGTCTTTGCCCATAAATAAGAGGTGAAACCAGATCCGAGATATTACAGGACGTGAAACTACCCAGACCCATAACCATTCCCGAAATGCTGGCTCCCGAACTGAAGAAAACACATTCACTGGATCCTAATAACCAAATAAAGTGGAATAATTTCCTCACCTAGGTAAAGAAAAAGAACTGTTCTGCTCTACAGGATGGCTATCTCTGAGCCATCTGGAGGCCACTTACATGTTCAGAACAGCAGCTACAACAAAGCCCGTGTTACCAGCCTCACCTCTTTCTAAAACAGTCCCATGGTTGGTGGGGATAATGACAACACATTGATATGCTCCTTAAAGTGACTGGCTTTGCCCCAGCTCTGGACTCAATATAACAATATGTTCACCTGTTAAAAGGGTATCCACCCTGGGGTCATAGAAAGGTGGCTCTCCATATAGTTTGCTTCTATGCACTAGTAAGTGAATAAATGCCCTAGTCACTCATACAAATCAAAACACATTATACTTAAGACTAGGCAATGATAATGTAACTTTAACAAAAACAGTACCCTATGACCCATAATACTCCATTATAATTCTAAGGAACTGACAAAAAGAAGCCAATGATATCCCAGCATACATAATTTAGCATTGATAGTGCAGAATGTATTTATAGTTACACTCCTGATAGAGCTAAATACCAGAATGGAATTGCTCTTTGCTGGGATCTAAAGATAGCAGAGTTGAGTCACACTGTGCCTTGTGGCACTGTAGATAATCATGGTCTGGTGAATGGCCCAGGGGGCCCCTCACACTGTCTGCTCCAAAGGCACCTCCAAACAAGCAGGCATTATTTTTTTCAGCTTGCCAGTAAGTAACTTTCTCCAGCCAACCTATCCCAAAGACAACTGTCAATCCATTTTTACCTAACATGTTCTTACCACTGACTAGACTATGCCTACTTAAGGTTATGTCCCTAGCCCATAATTCTGTGGGTTTCAGAACCTCGGCCCTCCATACACCAGATCCAACTGTCCCTTAACTCAAGCCCTGGCTGAGGCTTGTGATTGTTATGAAGTCCCCCCAGCCTGGGCCTGGCTCAGACTGCATCCTTGTGTACTTAGAGTATAAGCCAGTCTACACCCCATTCTCTATACAGTCAACAAAAGCAATGTTTCTAAACAAATGCCCAGTTACACATCCTTGTCCCATGTGACTACAGTGACACACAGAGATCCTTATATTCCTCCATAGTAACTGAAGCACTCTGTCTTAGAATCACTTGGTATTACTCAATAGTCTTGACTGTTGAGGGACAGAACATTCGCAGTATTTAAAATTCTAGGGGATGCTACTTGAAGCCATACTAGAGAACTGCTAATCCATGACCCTGAAAGATCTCAACTCTGGCCTCTGTCTGCCATCCTAAAGCTACCTTGTACCATTCTGTTCCATTCCTGGCTGATCCTGCTTCTTGGCAGTCCTCTGGGCCTTGATGATGCTAGGTATGATCCTTGCTAGGGCCCATTACACCTTCTGTTCCTCTTGTGACCCTGATGGTCACAATGGCTCTTCTATTATTTCTATTTGAGCTCCACTTAAACATCTCCTCATCAGAGACACCCTAGGAGACATGTAACCTGTAGTCTGGCTTTATATTTCCTTTATATTAGTTTCTGGAAGAGTTTTCCACACTCTGCTGCTTTGAAGAATTTTGCCAATATCATGACCTTATCTTCTGCGCATAGAACACTACCTATAATAAAAATGAAACTGCTCCCAACTGTGTCAAACCTAGACTGTGATGCATCCTGAGGCCTGACTCTGCCATACTGATGCTACCTTTCTTAACTCCTGTGGTCTGCAAGTCAAACCAAGGTGGATTTAGCTATCGTCACCATTTTATAGACAGGGCAATGGAGGCACTAGAGAATAAAATGTTCTGAGTTCACATGGCTGGAATTTGAAGCCAGGCAATTGGTCAGCATTATAATAGCACACTGTAGATCAATATTATGGAGCAGTATATGCAATACAAGGCAATAGAACACAAACTAGGTGTGCTGAAGTTTTTAAGTGCACTTGGGAAAATAAAATATGATAGTAAAGGAATATAGATATCTATGACTCATGAAGCCCTACCCAGTTCTACCTTATATCCCACCCCTCCTCTGTCCTCATCCCATTTCCCTTCCCTTGCATTTGGGCAGAATAGAATGCCCTCTGTACTCCTCAAATATGCAGGGCAGGTACAACTTCAATCAGGACATTTGCAATTGTCATTCTTTGTCCAAGGCACCATTTCACCCCCGGAAAGCTGTATGCCTCATTCCCTCACCCACTTCCAGTCTTACCACCATACGTGACCTTCCCTGCCCTCCTTTTATAAAGACATTTTTAACCTTCCATGCTTGATTTTCCCCCCATGGTAGTTATTTTGGGGATTGCTCTTCTAAAGAGAACACAGACATAGTAAAGAGAAATGGATTCCCCTGTATTTCACTGCTGCCCTTCTGAATTCAGAGAAGAATGCTGAAATTAGAGGAGACTCAATCAAACTTTAAGGAAGTCAGCAGTGAGTTGGGAAGGGTGTCCCTGTAGTGTGAGCTGTGGGACAGTATTGCCACAGTTGAACAGGGTAAGGGACTGAGTGTAGACACCAACTATGAGAAGTTGCACGCTGCACACACAGGTATCAGGCTGGGAGATATTATACTATACCAGACAAATCAAACAGGCAGTAATGGACACATCAGAAATCTGAAGCCAGAAGAATAGATCCAAGAGCTTGTGTTCCATCTACATTGCTACCAGGTAAGCTCTTGCCACATTATTGTCTACAAACCAAATGTTGTCAAAACTCAGGCAAGCATACTTACACTCAGACATATACTCTACTGTGCTATCTAGCCTGCTTGCTATGGAATCAAGCTTCCATACACTATTTTCACAGAGACATCCGTGTTGTCACTCCACAATGCATCAACATCACCCTCAAGAGCCTCAGAAACAGTAGGATTACTGTATTTTGCGTAAATTTCCTGACAACCACTTTGCCAGTGTCCTAGATCTGAGGCGAACCATGTGTCTACCAAGCTGAGGTCACCTGCAATCTAGGCAGTGACAGCAGAAATGGGACTCCAGACAACACCAGTCTATTCTGGGGATATCCTCAGCATGGCTGGCCTTGTTTCCCAAAAGGAGAACCATGAGCTGCAACACAATCAATTCATCATTACATCACTAAACCTTGAAAATCATTATAATCAGTAAATCAATTATTTCCCATCTTTGATACTGGGAGAACGTCCTCTGCTCTAACCTCTGGTATGAGATCTTTTCCACCAAGTATTAAACATTCAATGATATACTGATTGTACCATAGTACTTAACAAAGTAGTAAAGCAATATGCTAATTTACCACACAAATTCTAAGTCTCAGTATTGATAATTTACAGATTTGTATACCATGATTATATAGAATGATGCCAGCATTCAATAACATTCATTCCATTATTAGTCTTTGTTGGAATAGATAAGAGAGCATAAGGTAGGTGTGTTACAAGCATATATTGTGCAGAGGATTCAGTAGAGTGTGTCTGGTGTGCTATGCTAATATCTAAAATTGTTTCTGTTCCAACAGGAATGTTACAATACCCCACTGCAATATACTTCCCACAGTCCCAAGGTAAATAGCTATATGTAATATATTTTATTTCTATAATTTTAGAAACAGTAGTGATAAGATAAATAGCTCCTTCTAAAATTGTTAGATGCAGTTGTATCAGATAGAGAAATGCTGCAATTATGTCAACCTACTACTAGGAAATATAGACTAAAATAAAACATAAATTTCCCCTCAGCTCATCAAAGTAACACCAAGTCATTCATCCATGCTCCTAGAATAACGTTCATCCTTATTAGCATTATTTTTAGTTTAGAATTGCTGTGCTACATCATGTTACCTTAACATGCAATTCGGACATGAAAATTGAAGGAAAGCGATGCACATCCTATATTCAAAGTTAGATTCCTTGCTTTGAGTGTGTGTGTGTGTGTGTGTGTGTGTGTGTGTGTGTGTGTCTGTGTCTGTGTACATGTGTGTGCATGCATATGTGGGCATACTCTTGTGGCAGTCAGAGACCACTAATACCTGTATTCCTAGGTAACTCTCCACCTCATTTTTATTTTCTTTATCATTGTGTGTTTGTGAGTGCGTGTTTATGTCTCTGGTATAGTAAGGTTGGAAAACAAGTAGTTTTTAGGAAGGATTCTAATTATTTTGAGGTCAAATTACCCTTAGAAAAATCTTGTGACAGCAATAGCTTACCAAAAAAACACAGCGATACCACAATTTCAAGAGTTTGTAAGAACATTGGAACAACCTTCTACAAATACACATTTCAAAGCCCTAGCCTTGAATGGAAGCTGCCCCAGGGTTTAGTCACAGCGTCTAGAGTATAAGTGTTTGGTGGGAAGAAGGGGGAAGGGCATGGCAGATAGGAGGTAAGCAGAGGGAGGCAAGGAAGACAGATGACTATAAAGTTGAGGTAATTCATTACACTAGGTACTACATTTGCTATCCTTTACTTCTGATTAACTGTTGAGTTCTTTAAAATGTGTGTTTTCACTTCTTAATCATTTATCTGAGTTTGACATACAATTTCAACCATGCCATATTTTCTAGATTCCTTCAGTGATGGATGAATGGGTCAGATGAATGTGTATATCTGAGCGGGTTGGATAAAACAGCATTCTAAGAAATCAAGGGACTGCTTCCCACACAGATAGGTATTTTTCTCAAGACCACACAAAGGGCCCTCACAGGTGCTGACTAGTAGTAGTCTGCGGTTAGAGGTTCTCAGAGGGAACTCATGATGCTGGCAAGCATGAAGCTTGGGATTGAAGGGTTAGGAGTCTGAGAAGGCTGAACAGCTCAAGAGCACAAAGCCTAGAGAGTAACACCTCAGACCAGCTACACTTTACAGCTTTGAGGACCTCACTAAAGGAACCTCATGACCATGCCCACCTGCATGCATCTGTGCTGGAAAAGGCATTCTGGAATGACAAAGAGGTGGCAAGGAAGAGAGGGGAGAGAAGAAGGTTGGCACATGGTGTTACAAATTAGGAGCTGGAGAGAGGGCTTGGGAGGTAAGAATGCTTGCTATACAAGCCTGAGGACCATTCAGATCCTCTTCGGTCGTGGAAGATGCCTGCTCACACATGCCTGTAATCTCAGCTCTGGGGAGACAGAAACAGGAAGAGGGCTCGGATTGATTTCTGGCTAGTCTAGCTGAAAATGGAGAACTCCAGATACAGGAGAGGTTCTGTCTCAATGGAATTGCGGCAGAAAACTATATAGTAAGACACTAGATACACACAAACACACACACACACACACACACACCATACATACATGTATACATACACATTTTTTAAAATATATGCTTGAGTTTTATGCCAAAAGCTTTAAGGAAAAAATGCGCACCAGTTATTAACAAATAAAGCACTGAAGTTTAGAGACCCATAGGAGTTAGAAGTTTAGGGCCTACTTTAGAATGTTGAAGGAGGAAAAAACACACTTTTAGTCCATATCACCTTTATCATTCAAAAGCATTCTTCATCTGAAAATTCTCTTTTCTTTTTCGGCTGTCTTCCCTGACCCTGTTCAACGAGATGAATTTCCTCGGTCAGTATGCCCCCAGTGTAATCATATATGAATGTCTGACAACTGTACTTGTATCAGAGTTGGCATCAAAGTGCTCATGATTTAGTGACCATTGCTGGAACTGATGCCAATGATGATACTGAGAAGTGTCAGTCACTGTGACTGTGATAAATGCCTGAGAAAAATAACTTAAAAGAGGGGAGGCATATCTCAGCTCATGGTTTCAGAAATGTCAACCCTCTTAGTCCTGTTGCTTTGGGCTTGAGATATTGTAGAACACCACAGTGAAGAGGCAGGTGAAGGAAGACTGGTCATCTCAAGGCACCAAAAAGCAGAGAGAAAGGTCAGAGACAAACTATACTGTTCCTCCAGTTAGAATCTACCTCCTAACACTACCAATGAGAACACTGAATTACAAATTCATTAGTGAATGATCCACAGATGAGGCCAGAACCCTCATGCTCCAATTACCTCTTAGCCATTGAATCTGCCAGCTGGAGGTCAAGCCTCCAACATAAGAGGCCCAGGGCGTACTTCACATACATACTACAACAGGGACACTACTGAACAGATTGGCATGATGAATTCAATGCTAAACCTTCTGACACTGAATACCAACTTTGCTGTAAACACCACACTTCTTCTGATTTCTAAAAGAATGAGACTCATGTAGGATAAGCAAACTATCCGAAGTCTCAGGCTGATTCTACACAGCTTGAATCAAGGACCTCCATCTGAACAGCTTTATCTCATGAAATCCTCACCCTGCATCCTTTTCTCCTGCTGAGCTAGAATCATTCCCATGTCCAATAAGAAGTATATAAATAATCCTACTCATCCTGTACATAACTAGCAACCAAAAGAGTACTAAATCCTTCAAATGCCTAATGGAGTTCCAGATCTCCTGGAACTGTCCAACGACTAACTTTCCTATTGAGAGGATGCATACTTTGCAGGAGCCCCTTCATCCCTTGGGAAGTCCTCACTGGACACTTGAGTAGGACTGAGAATTCTTTAGGACAGGGCTAGCTGGAGAGAGTCCTGCTAATACTCAAGGAATTTCCAATGAGAAAATGCTTCCAGGGCAGAAAGGCAGGGGTCAAGGACACTGGCCAACTCCCTACACACACACACACACACACACACACACACACACACACACACACACACACACACACTGTACTAACTCCTCTCAGTTTTCCATGTAACCAAGAAAACTACCTATTCATCTTGTTCAGACATTAAGTACTTGGTTCTCATGGATGATCTAATGTCTCTCTGTTTCTGTCTCTGTCTCTGCCTGCCTGTCTTCCCATATTTAAATTTATTACCAACTACAAAGCTCTTTTACATTCACAGTTCCTTAATTCCACCTCTGCAGATAGCAGATGTATAACCTGGGGCTGGTGGTATTCCACAAGTAAAAGAAAATTAGACTTACTGCACATGAACCAAATCAGTAACTCATGTGCCTGAGGCACAGTTGTGTAAGTTCATTAGTACGAAAGGTAGAGATGGCTCTCTTTGTCCCTCTTGCCACTGTGATTGTAGGGCACATCTACCATTCATCCTTAGCGGATTAAAATCACACAATTTCCCTTTAAATCTTCAGTCCTCTCCACCCAATAATGAGCCTGTATTTCTGGTTAAACATGGTGTTCTTCATTTCCCCAAGCAGCTAAGCAAGTTGGAAGAACACAACTCCAGTTCAACAATCACACATTGAATTTATGGCAGCATCATTTAAACAGGCATTGCTCTCACAACATGGCAATTTCACCACATTCCCCATCTCCAAACATCTATACTACATGCAAAGAAGTGTCAAAAAGGGATGCTTCCATTGCCTGCCAAATCTACAAGCCTGCCTCATCTAATTCTCTCTGTTCCCCTCTGTCTGTCACCGTGAAGGGTTACCCTATCAGAGGCAACCCTTCAGGTGCATATTTTCCATCCTTTCGTAGCTACCCATGGCTAGGGTATGGGTGTTCTGGTGCCCAGCCAGCCCTGATGCTCCCATTGTAAGTTGCTCTCCAAGATTTAGGAGATTTCTCAGTCAGGATAGTGCCTGCTACACAATATCCTTATTTTCAATCTTCAGAATGTATGCAAAAGCCAGGCCAAGTAACATACATCTGTAATCCAGTTGCCACATAGCCAGTCTGGTCAAAAGAGTGGACTCCAAGTCCAGGAAAAACTATCTCTGAAAAGGAGGTGAGCCCATAGGGTGAAACATTGATGGTGACCCCTCCAACCTCCACATGCACCTGTCATAGTACCCTTAGTAGAGACAGACATACACACCAACACACATACACACAAACACACAAACACCAAACACAACATAGTCACACCATACATGCACGAACCTATCACACATGTACACCTACATGCTGCACACATATTCATACTATATATTGCATGCAAACACACACCAAACATATCATACTCATATCACACACACCCATACAAACCTATTACATATACCTACATGCTATATACATATCATACTATACATACATACACACAAAAACTAATCACATACAAACACCCACATGCTGCATACATATTTATACTATACATTACATATACACATACACAAACACACACACATACACACAGGAACCCTCCCCCTTGAAGCCTGTCTTCTCATATTATTCCCTACTTCTGTTCTCCATTATTTGTCAGGTCTCAGGTATTCCTCTCTCTAATGTCTGGTGACATTCTTTCCCCAACATATTCCAGGGCAGCGGCCTCCACTTCTGTGAATAACTCTGGGAGGCATTCAGAGCCTCAGGAGTCAAGCCTATCATCTGTGTCCCTACCCTTTTCTCATCTTGGCTAAGAGTTCTTAATCCCTTTCCTTCACTTGCCTGTCCTGGTTCTCCATCTCCCCTCTCTCCTCCCTACCAGCTTTCCCTTTTCCTCTTCTACTGGCTGTTCTTCCTCCATGTGCCCACCACATATGTCCAGGATATCCCAGTGCCCACTACATATCTCCAGGATATCCCAGTACACATCACATATGTCCAGGATATCCCAGTGCCCACCACATATCTCCAGTATATCCCAGGGACCACCACATATGTCCAGCATATCAGTGTTTGGTACTCAGACCCTTCCATTCCCATTTTTTCTCCATTTCTAGGACTTCCCCTTCTAAGCTACAGTCTCAGTCACCTACATGCTGATGCCCACCCTCAGTGGATTCTATGAACTGCCCCCACACAGATACAGATATTTTCTTACCTACCCTGTTGGATATAGTCAGGTACCCCAATTGTAACATAACCCAGTCACATCTGTGTATTTCCTTCTGTGATCTTGTTTCTTCATCTTTCCTTAGCTCAGTAAAGAACATTGCCAGCCCCAGCAATAGCCTTGAGCAGTCAAATGCAAATGCTTCTCCATTGCCTTATGATTCTTCTTCTGCTCACCCTACAACAAGCTCCCAAAACATTTGTCTGGTATCTCCACAAAAACACATTCAGAGTTTAGTTGGGTTTTTCTTGTTGTTGGTGGGGGTGGTATTATTTTTATTGTTTTTGTTTTTGTTGTTATTGTTTTGTGTTTCCTGCCGTAGTAGAAAAGCATTTCATCCCCATGCTAGCCTTTGTACAAGCCATGAAAACACTTCACCAAACAATTAGGAGAACCTATTTGGGGATTCTCTGCTGATTCTCACTGCTACCTGTGTCCCTGAATCCAACTTCAAACAAGACAGATCACCCTGTATCACCTGCTGATCTTTCACTGGAGATCCATAAAGGTATGAAACCAGCTCACCCAAACATGTAAAATACATACTACAGATCAATGAATAGGTGCCCGTGAAAGCATACGCCAATGATAAGTTAGTGAGTCTAAGTGGAGATATACAGGGTTCCACTGAAAATTATCTTACTTCCTTTGTATGTTTGAACATTTTCACAATAAAATCCAATACTAAAGACTTGAAAGCAAATATTGCTTTTCTCCTTAAGGAAATAAAAGCTGGATTCTTCTCCTGAACTCTCAAAATGCACAGCTCTTCCCCCACTTCCTGCTCACCTCCTGCCTTTCTGCACCCCCCCCCTTTTTCTCCTACACAAAGCCATCCTTCCACACACCAGCTTACTCCTACCTGAGGGCCTTGGTGATGTTGGCTGCTCCTTTGCCTGGAATTATCTTTCCCAAGTCTCATCCTACCTGGTACTTGTGTGCTGTGTGGGTGTCCCCCTCTACATGATTATGCAAGGTCGACCTTTTGGGTCCACCACACTAAAGTGACTTACTATTGCCTGCTCCTGCCTCATCCCCATGAAGTCCTTAACCGTTGTTTTGTTTTCATCAAGGAGACCAGTTCTGTCAGAGCTGGAATTTGGTTTGCCTTATTCATTCTCAGGTCTCAGTTCATGTTCCATGACGGCGACTGAGTGACTGTCACAAGCACCACCACTAGGAAATGAGTCACGGGAAGATTGGTACCCACAGCCTCCGTCTCCCTGCTTGTACAGCAAGGATGATACAGATTGCAGGGTTCCACAGTCTTGAAACTTCCAAATAGTTCATTTTCATAGTTTCCATTTATTATGCTGATTTTACATGAGGCACCATGCCAACAAAGAGTTTGCCCTCAAAGGGCCCTGGTGAGCTTAGTTCTAGTTACAATTTACTGAGGGACGTGGAGTTCCACTGTAGGACCTTGGAGCCCTCACTTGAGCTAGACAGCCACAGAGACTGGCTTGCTGCCTCTCCTACTCTGTTTGACCCTCTGCATTCCACTAGCTCAAGGAAGGACACAAGCTACACATGGGCACCATCACCTCCAGCCCCCAGCTTCACTGCAGTATGTGAGCTTCCCTGATGGCCCTCAACTATTTCTTCCCTCCTGTCTCCAGTTTTAGCACATCTTTTCAATCCCCACAATTGTGACAAAGCACAGAACCTCCTTCAGCATCTCCCTTGTGTCAACAAAGTCATATTAGAAACAGAACATCCTTGATAGTGTTCAGAATAAGGACAGATCTACATTCAGATAAAGTAAATGCAGACTTCCCAGGAGCAGAAGGAGCAGCAAGAGCCCAAACCACTGCCCTACTGGCACAGGACTGGAATCCCAGCTACTCAAGAGACTGAGACTGCAGGCTCAAAGCCTACCTGGACTACAGGGAAAGGTAAAGGCTAGCCTGTTAAGGTTGATGTTCTAGCTCATTAGGAAAAAAATGGAAAACAACAACAAAAAATGGGGCCATGTCTAGGAATGCAGCTCAGTGGTAAAGTGTTTGGTTAGCCCTGCCGTCAATCTCTAGTACTGGACAGGGGAGAACTGATAAGGGACATCCTTGGTTAGGTACTTGTCATGTACTTAAATGTCACCAGACATGCTCACTGCCACAATGGCTGCTGCATTGGAGGTAGTGGGGGTAGTGTGTATGTGTGTGTGTGTGTGTGTGTGTGTGTGTGTGTGTGTGTGTGATCCTTCAAAGCCCACTAGCTCAATATTTTCTCCTCTGGCTTCCCATGAACTCTGGCCTTCTCTTCCTGCTGTCTTCACCTCCCTACCCATATGGGACAACAGGTGGCATTGTGACCTGGCCATGCTTTAGAGTAAGACCCTGAGGGGAGAAAGAACCTCGTGTACTGACTGGAACTTCCAAAGCCCTTTTTGGTAATCACCCAGTTCCACCCTGCTTTATCTGCTTTATCTCACACCCACCACTTCCCCCTCTTTGTCCTTCTCCATCTTTTTCAAACCTTCCCTGATGGGGCCTCCTGAAGCTCAGGTCAACACCCTATCCTTTGTGGCAGGTAGAGAGTACAGTCATGCTTTGTGGTTCAGTGGTAAGAAATTGAGCCCTGACTCTTGAGTTTATTTAGAGGTAGTTTAGGATCAATTCTTTAAACCCATCTGAAATATAAATGTATTGGTTGTGTTGGGGGTATTTATTGACCCAAGTAATAAATTTATGTCTAAAAGAACTTGATGTGAAAGACCTCTTTTGGCTCATGGTTTCAAATGTTTGTCTGTGGCCCCCGTCACCACCGATTCTGGCCAGCAGTTAGGTCTGAGTATTGTGAAGATGGGAGTATGTGGAGGAAGATAGACAGGAAACAGAGAACACGCTGGAGATCAAGCATTACTCTTGAAGGGGTGCTTCCTCCAGCTGGGACCCATCTGCCAAAATTTTTACAACTTCCCAATAGATATTGCCTTCACCAAGGGGCCAAGCACTCCACACATGAGCCTATACATAGTCATACCATATTTGGAGCCAAAGCCTAACAGGAATCTTCTCCTTACAGGATAATCAAAGGGGTCAAGATCACCAGAATGCTAAGCACATAAGAAGCACTCATGAATATCAACTCCTATTCAATGTTACAATGTAGACGCTGCACAATAGAAATATTTGTTCTCAAACATCTTAGGTAATTCTATTGCTCTGTTCCCAATGTCCTGGGGTTCTCTGTGTCCAGCAAGAGGTACACTGAGGGCTGCGGGAGCTGAGGGTTACTGTGCAGACATGGCAAAGTCCAAGAACACACACCACACACAACCAGTCCTGCAAATGGCACAGAAATGGCATCAAGAAACCCTGGTCACAAAGATATGAATCTCTAAAAGGGGTTGACCCCAAGTTCCTGAGGAACATGTGCTTTGCCAAGAAGCACAACAAGAAAGGCCTGAACAAGATGTAGACCAACAATGCAAAGGCAGTGGGTGCACACACAGAGGCCATCGAGGCCCTGGTGAAGCCTCAGGCTGTCAAGCCCAAGATGCCAAAGGGTCCCAGCTGCAAACTCAGCCATCTGTCCTTCATCGCTCACCCCAAGCTTGGGAAGAAGATTTGAAGCTACATGGCTAAGGATCAAAGGCTCTGCCAACCGAAGCCCAAGGTTCAAACAAAGGCAGAAACCAAAGCTAAGGCCCAGGCTTCAGCTCCAACCCAGGCTCCCAAAGGTGCCCAGGCCCCTGTGAAGGCCCCATAGAAAAGGCTCCTGCCGGTGTGAAGACAGACTGCTGGGACACACCTACCCACACACTGTTCGCAGATGACCAGTATCCTATGCTATTTTTACAAATAAACTCGAGGCAAGATCTGTTAAAAAAAACAAAACAAAAAAAAAACAAATAAAAAAAAAAAAACCAAACCGAGGTACACTGAGATACCAGCTGGCCCCTTGTTTGACTCATCTTGCTCTCCTAGGGCTCATTGTATGGCTAGCTTATAGCTTTCCATCCCCACCACCTACACATTGGAGTGCCAGCTGAGAGATCTCTGCAGAACCCCAAGCTACTTTTTTCAAAAGCTCAATAAAAGTTTCCAACCACTCAATTGGCATTTGAAGTGAAGTCAGGCCCCTGGCCCGTGGATCCATATGAAACCCATTTTGGTGAAAGCATGTGGCAAGAGAGCTGACAAGCACCTCAGAATCTGCCTAATGAATTGCAGTGTGGGGCTGTTTTGGTTTCACAGGGAATGAAATTATATTCAGATCCTGTGATAGGATGTCAGGAGTATATAGGTGCCACAATTTTTCAGAGGACCAGGCCTTTAGAAGAAAATTTCCCCCACCCACCAGAAGTAAAGACTAAGCTTTATTTGTAAACTCTAAAGATGCTGGGGTTAGAAATAGTTTGAGTTGAGTCTTTTCCAGTCACCAGTAACCTAACACTTGGGACTATTATGCAATTGTGACTCAATCAGTCCTTCAGAATGCTCCAAACACGATGGGAATTAAAGCACAGATTTCCAAAATATTTGAAGTTGCAACCACCAAATTAATTGAACTCATTTGCTAGCTGGTCCCTAGTTCCTAATTGGAGCTGATGATTTTGCTAGAAAAATTCACTTGGATAAACCACAGGAGGAACTTTATTTATTTGAGTGTGTCTGTGTACTGTGTGTGTGTGTGTGTGTGTGTGTGTGTGTGTGTGTGTGTGTGTGTTTGTGTATGTGTATACCAGGCCACAGTCCATGCAAAGAACAACTTTCAGGAGTTGGTTCTCTCCTTCTTCCACATGGGAATTAAATTCGGTTCATCTGACTTAGCATCAACAAATAGCATTACCCACTGAGCCGTCTCATTGGCTTCTACCTGGAGGAGTTTTTGGAAACACCACTGTTGAGATTTAATTCTCATATCATGCAATTCATTTATTTAAAGAATCTAATTCAGTAGCTTTTTGCATAATCTTGTAGTTAGGCAGTCCTCACCACAATCTATTTTGAGAATATTTTCATGATCCTCAAAAGAAACCCAGCTCCATCAGCAATCACTCCCATGTCCCCTCCCTCCCATCTCTGGCTTCTGGCAGCCACTCATCTACTTTCTGTGTAGAAAGGTTTTCCAATTATGAAGTTCCCAGACAAATGGAGTCCTATTCTCCACATTGCCTTCTGCTTGGTATCTTTCACTCAGCACAGTGTCTTCAAGCTTCATCATGATGGAGGTTTTATCAACTCCTCTTTCCTTGTTATTGCTGAATAAATATAGTCCATCTTACTTCACCACAGACCTCAGCTCACAGATATCTGAGCCATTGTCACCTTTTGGCTATTAAAATTAGGATACCAGAAACACTCAGAGACACATTTTCATTTTTCAGGCAGGTATCTGGACCTGACATTGCCCAGTTATATAGTAACATCTTACTTAATGTTTTCAGAAACTAGGACCAACATGCTCTCAAAAGTGGTGGCATTGTTTTACATTTCTGCTAATGTCCTCTGAGGATCTTCACCTGTGTCTCAGTACTTTGATTTGTCCCTTTTACTCCAGGCTCCGCGCTGCAGAAGGTAGGAGTTAAAGTCCTATCTCACTGTGCCTTTGTTTTGCAGTCCCCTGATAGTGAATGACAAGGAGCACCTTTCACGTGTGCATGGGTCGTTTGTGTTCTCCCGTTCAAGAGATTTCTGTTCAGATTCTTTGTCCATTAAAAATGTTTCTGTCATCTGTCACTTAACATGATCAGGTTATAGCAATGTTTTTACATGCCTTATTTTCTGAGAGAGAGAGAGAACAGGAGAGAGCATGAAGTTGGGTGTCTAGGAAGTATTTGGGAGGAGTAGGGGAGGAGAAAATAGGATCAAAATGTATTGTATGAAAAAGAAATATAAAAAAAAATTCTAAAAAGGAATAGGGTCCAGAATATAATCCAAGCATAAAGATCCAAAATTCTAATTCTCAACACTCACATAAAAACTCTGAGTATGCCATATACACTTCTAAGTCCATGCTGTGGAGAGCAGACACTGCAGTATTGTTGGGGCTTTCTGGCCACTAACCTAGCTCTGGGTTCAATGACAGACCCTGTCTCGAGGGAATGAGACAAAGAGTAGTCAAGCAGGATACCTGATACTCTCCTCTAACCTATGTGATCTTGCTTATACACACAGAGGTGTGCATACACAACTCACATGCACCTCACACACAGACATCTCACATGCACCCAACACAGACACACCCACACACACACAAACACCCACACTCCCCCACATACACCCACACCCAAACACCCCCCCCCACTTCATATATGCCATGCATGCACACAACTCACATGTGGTACACATATATAACTCATATATATCATATACACACACAAGTCACATGCATCACACACATACACACATACACACATAATAAAATAAAATATACACATAATTAGATAAAATACAGAGTAACCTGTTTCTGCTTTCTCCCTAAAGTTTCTGGAAACTATGTGCTTTCTAAAGACTACTTTCCTATTTCTCTATGAAGGTCTCTAAGACCAACAAACCCAGAATGTGTAACCAACCTCCCCCTTCCAGATCAGCCTCTGTGTAACTTTGTATTCAACTGACACACAATGGCAAACGTGAGCTTTCATGCCTAGGATACAGCCTTTGAATCGCTTCCAACCTAGGAAACCATTTACTTCTGCCTCAGTCCATGACTTTGAAATTGTGTCATCCTGATACGTGGACCACAGAAGCCTCGCTCATGCCTACACCAATCCTCACAAAGCCTTCCAGCTACCTTCTCAACACCTTCCCTCCATTTGGACCCTCCTAGATATAAGCACAACAAAGACTTTCCCTCTGAAGGCTGCTGGGAAATGCTTGCAATGCTGGTCTTTATCTCTGCCATTTAACTCCTGTTCCTCCACACTTGAGTGTAAAACAGAAGATGGCAATACTTCTTACCCCCATGGAGTTGTGCAGGGATTTAGAGACTTACCTAAAAAGTCACAGAAAGTAAGCATTCAAGGCTGGGGAGATGGCTCAGTGGGGAAACAGCTGACTGTGCAAGAATGAGAACCGCAGGTTCAATCTCTAGAATTCACGTAAAATTTACAGGACTTGGTTTGTAATCCCAATGTTCTGATGTTGAGGTAGGAGGTAGAGACAGTAGAATCCCTGCAAACTTTTGGGCCTGGGAATGACAAACAACACGACCCCTTTCCTCAAATAAAGTGGAAGGCTAGGATTGACTGGCAAGGTTGTCTTCTGACCACCATTCAGGGGCTGTAGAACCTACTCCCACTTACACACTTGGATGTGTGTGTGCACACATACGCACACAAACAAATTTAAAAGAACATCCATTAAAATGTTACTAATAGAATAAGTATTAATATTTTGCATTAAAACTTTCCTAGGGCTTTAAAATATCTATAGAATAAAGTTGAAATGTATTGTTCATAATGTGTGTGTGTGTGTGTGTGTGTGTGTGTGTGTGTGTGTGTATATCCATTTCTTTCCAGGAGCACTGTAGTACTTCACTGTGCCACCTACAAATGTTCATAGGCTTCCTCCCCCTGGGTGGAAAGCTAAGCACTTTCTAGGCACTGCCAACCTTTGTACTCAAAACTGCCATGAAGGGGGCATCAGATTGGTATGCCCAGCTTCCTAGCTGAGCTAAATGAGAGGGTAAGTCTACTGTGTAACATCACACAATTAGTGCGTGGGGGAAACCTAGACATGTCCCAAGTCCTTTAGACACCAAGTCCTAATCTCTTGGCTCTGTCTCTGTAAGTTTCTAAAGAGGTGTGCACAGACAGACATTCTCAAAGTCATCTGGGAAGGAATTTTAAGGGCTCATTTTGTGTTTATAATTCCTAAACAGAATACATCTTCCATCTGGGAAGTCTTCATGTTGTTGTCCAAACATCTGACAATTCCTGGGACTGGGACATTTTAAACATAGTTCCTGGAAGCTCATGCTCAGCAAAAATGATTCTCCCTGAGGGTGTCTTCCATGGGTAGCGGGACTAAGCCTGATTCATCCATTTAATTGAAATACTGGGGTCCTAACCACAGCTTTCTTCCTTTCCCAGATAACCCTTCATGAGCCATAAGGGACCAGTAGAAACACAGCACAGGGGGGTGGGGCAGGAGAGGTGACTCAACATTTAAGAGCACTTACCACCCTTTTAGAAGACCTGGGTTCAATTCCTAGTACATGATGCCTCACAACTTCCAGTAACTCCAGTTCTAGAGGATGTGACATCTTCTTCTAATCGGTGCTGACACTTCAGTACACAAAAACGCATATACGCATATAAGAAAAGAAATATTTTTAAAGGAAAGAAAATACAAGAAGAGCCACCTTCTCTAAGAAGTCACTAGGCATGTGGCAGTAGTGGCAGACAGGATTGTGATGTTGATCTCCAAGGCAGCATATCCCTTGCTTGGCACAGCAGGTCTTCATTACCCACAGATAATTGGTACTGGAAAAAATGCTGCTTCACGTGACTCCGTCAGAGAGAGAGACGACATTTTCAAAAGAATCTGCAAAACCCCAGATATTTGGGTCTTTAACTTGGAAAACAAAGCTGGTGATTATGAAGACAAGCTTATTTTATTTTCTATTTAACAAAATACAGGAATTAAAACTTTTGTTTCTTGTAAAATAGACAACATGAATTGGATGTGTTTTGGTTGTGACAAATTATGTAATGGCTACGTTCAGTTTGCCTTATTTTTTGGTAGCTGTCAAAGTACCCCTCTCTCTTTTTCTAAGAATTCATCACCATTCTGCAATGACTTGAGTAATCTCGTTACCTCAAGTCATTCTCCTTCAAAGCTTCAATGATATCTTCAGTCTGGTTAGTTCTCTCATTTGTTTTATCCCTGACTGATTTTTGTCAACTTCTGTTTCAAGGAATCAAAAATACACCAAGAAAGCAATTTCCTGCTTCTTGCCCAGAGGCTAAGAAAACTTGGAAATCTCATGACAGAAAGTTTTATCTCAGTTCATGATCCACACCAGGGGAGCCAACATTGGGTTCTGACTGGTACCCCAAAGTAAGAGACCCTATGATCTTGGAACAAAAGAATGGCAAACCTAGCCAGCATACAGGGAGATCAGGAATCCATGGTTCCCACTGC
The DNA here is from genome assembly GCA_019843855.1 of Hylomyscus alleni. Lineage (NCBI taxonomy): Eukaryota > Metazoa > Chordata > Mammalia > Rodentia > Muridae > Hylomyscus > Hylomyscus alleni. Next base: position 26,248 of record JADRCC010577978.1, read on the forward strand.
CGAGACCTCAGAAACCCATAAAAACAGTTGTTTTATGGGAAAACCTAGCAGAGCACTGCCCAACTCCATTTTAAAGGCTTGAAATGCCTTGACATGTGGCAATCATTATGTGTTCTCCACTGCCTATCTTGCACAAGCCTTTCTTCTTCCCTTCCCTAAGGAGAACACTTCAGAGGCCTGCATTGGCCATATTTTATAGGAAGTACTTCACAGAAAACCTGGTTCAGCAGCCATCTCCAGACCCAAAGACTGGACTTAAGTATGCTGTCTTAGGATGGACACCTGCATGGAAAGCTATTTAAGATTAGAAAGGGCACACAACTCCTCTCTGAGGTTTGCTTTAGAGAAACCTTAGATGACTTGAGTGATCTGGATGGTAAAGCCAATCAAAGTGTCCTGTCTGGACAGGAGACCATGTGAGCTTCATGCCCCAGGTAGGAATGGAGCAATGGAGGTCAAGATGAACTGTCTGGGATGTCCTTGGGTCCCTTTTGTTTCTAAGACATACCATGTTCCTCGGTACCAGCATGCTCCTGTTCAGGTACCTCTGAAATCTGGGGAGACAGGTGGACTCTCCACCACTCCCCTCCCTGTCCTAACCATAGGAGCAGATGGTGGAATATAGCCACAGCACATTCTTGGAAAACTCTCCAATGTGGCTTTGATGTGGTTCCTCTCAGAAAAATTATCCAAAATTTCCCAAGGAAAATAAAAACTAGTTGAATCCAACTGTGTGAGAAGGTGGAACCCAGATTCACTCCATAACAGAGACCGTAGCATGTTCTACACATTCCTTCTTGATCTTGGCCCAAGCCAGGATAGGCGAGACCCACAAGAAACATATGATGGCCTACTTTAGAATTTGCCATCTGTCAGTAAAATCCATTCTCTGTACCAAAATCCCTGGAAGGAAATTTGTGCAGACATTTGTTTTCCAAAAACATTAAGGGCTTCTATTAAAAGAACAAATTCAACGTCTTCCCTTCTCTGCTAGTGGAAGTGTAAATTTCCACACTTTCTGCATGCCACAATAACTCTTGTCTGAAATGCATACTTTTGGACTCAATAATTCTTCTTCTTGCAGCATTTCCGAGCATGTCTAACTAGGC
>JADRCC010577980.1:0-12228 GCA_019843855.1 Hylomyscus alleni
CTTTCTAATATTTCAACCCTCCTGTTGTGATCCATAACCATAACATTATTTTCCTCACTACTTCATACCTGTAATTTTGCTACTGTTGGGAATCTTAATGGAAGTATTTCTTGGAGATAGAGGGTTGCTGAAGGGGTCACGACCCACAGGTTGAAAAACCACGAGGCGGCTACAGCCAACAAAATCTTATCCCTCCCTGACAAAGACACTAAGTATGTGCAGAATGCATTATCAAAGCTCCCTTCTCCCATTCATCTTCATTCCACAGCTGTTTATTAATACTCTAAAGTGTGAGGGCTTAACTAATGACTGCAAAATGCTCCTACTTCCTCTCCCTGAGCAGATTGGCAAGCATTTTCTTTTATTCCTTATTCCTTATGCCTTTCTCTCTCCCTCCACCTCCCTCTCCTTCTCCCTTCCTCCCTCCCCCTCCTCCTCCTTCTCCCTCTTCCTTCCCTTTTTCTTTCTTTTCCTCCTCCTCTCCCTCCCCTTCATCTCCTCCTTCTATTTCCCCTCCTCCTCTCCCTCCTCTTCCCCATCTCTTTCTCCTTCTTTTCTTCCTCCTCTTCCTCTTCCATAAGGTATTATACAGCCTAGGCTGGCCTCAAATTCACTCTATATAGAATGACTGAGGCCAAGGATGGTAGTTATTGTCCAGCTTCCCATAGTGTCCTGGCCCTTAACCATTGGCGATAGCCCAGTACAATGGCCAGAGGCCACTTCCTAGACTGTGCAAGTAGTGATTGTCAGTCATGTGTGCTCCCAAGTGTGAGGTCTGTAGTTCATGTACAAAGGCTAGTGACCCACACACAAGCTTCACACTGGAGTCCTCAGCCTCAAACACTATCCTCAAACACTATCCTTCTTCCTCTACCTCCCAAGTGCTGGGGTTACAGGTGTGTACCACCACCCCCTTGATTTGTGTGGTGCTGGGGATCAAACCCACAACTTCATGCTTGTTGGGTAAGCCCTCTTCCAAATGGGCCACCTCTGCAGCCCCCAAGATTTTTCTTAAAAGCCACAAAATTAGGACTTCAGGTTGTCAGACAAGACCTTCAACTCCACCACAGTATGCAGAAGCAGGCTAGATGGTATATAAGTGAGTGGCCATATATCCCCTAAAATTTTAAGCCATGCATACACCACATTTGGCCTGAGAGACATAGAGCAGTTCTGAGAGCAGAAATGGATGAACCAATCAATTCTGATTCTTTGTTTGTTTGGACAGGACCACATGATGTAGACTCAAAATCCTTCTACCTCCGTTTCCCAGGTACTGGGATTATAGGTGTGTGCTACCATGCATACTTTTATATCTCCAGTCAGCTACTTATATGGGGGGAGGGTTAAATCAATTAAATAGTATATTTTATTTACTTGATCCAACACATAAAAATATTATTTCAACATGAAGACCACATAGATAATTGTTAATTATTAAGATATTTCACAGTTCTTGTGTTTGAGGCTGAGGACTCCAGTATGAATCTTGTGTGTGGGTCACTAGTCTCTGAACATGAACTACAGACCTCATATTTGGGAGCATACATGACTGTCAGCCACTACTTGCACTGTCTAGGAAGTGGCCTCTGGCTCTTGTATTGGGCCTTCGCCGATGGTTAAGAACCAGGACACTATGGAAAGCTGGACAATGACTGCCTAGAAATTTTGTTTCCTGTTGAGTTAAAGTTGACAAGTGCTGGGAGCCATTCTGTATGATTTATCCCTATGGCACCAGGGTCAGCACAGGCGGTGTGGGGGCCCTCAAATTGATGACAACTGGGCTCCCTCAGTCTTGAGCTGGCTTTCATTTGATCTGTACCCATTTCCTATTAAAATCCCAGCCATGCTTTCAAGGCTTAGGGCTCCCCTTGCTAAATCAGAAAAGACGAAGTTGAAGGTTGAAATGGAGAAGCTTTGAGTAGCTGGCTGCTACTCCCCACTGGTCAGCTGCCTGCCTGCTGGTCCTGCCCATTGGATCCATCACTTGGGTTGTTGACCCTCAGAGGCATCTGGATTTATGATCTCTCACTCTGTGAGGTTTAGCAGGGAGACAAAGAGGAAGTAACAGGCAAAGGGCAAAGTCATCGAGCTTAGGAAATGTTTCCCACATGGCCTCCATTGAAGCCTATGTTCTAACACACCATCTTATGAAGGAACACGGAACCACCTTGGCCATATATGCCTGTCTCGCTTCATTCCTACCCGTCATCTTGTAGTTCCATACTGGACCCATTGACCCAGAACTTGGTTGGGAAGAATTGCCTATATGGCACACTTCCCATTTCCACAAGAGGAAGGGTTGGGATTGGGTGGGAAAATCCCTAAAGTTTGGGCAAACTTGTAAGTCACCAGTGTGTGTGTGGGGGGGGGGGGGGATGGTATGTGACATGATGAAGCAGGGCTCAGCCTACAGTAAGAGCTTCATCAAATCTCTCTTCTGCTCCTGTGACAGCCACCCCCTCCCCATCTCCAACACACCCAGACACACAGCCAAAGGGCTAGGTGTGGTTGTATAGACTCAAGACACTGGGTCCATTGGACACTATGTCCCAGAACACAGTGCCCTCATTGCTAATAGATCAGTGGTCAGCATGTACGAAGTAGGGCACATAGGAGACCCATCAGTGCCAAGGACTCAGACACCATGGTCCACACCTGTTCTGTGTCTTATTATCGCCATGTGGGGACCAGCTAAGGACCTGGGCAGTATGATTTCTCAACATCTCCAGGGAACGTTAGGCCTATAGATAGACAGTGTGCCTACCAAAGTACTAAAAGCACAGGGCTGGGGTCATACCTTGGGTCAGCCTAGAACCTGAGCTCAGCTCTAAATGCCTGATTACGAGAAACCTAAACTTTGCAAGGCAAGGTTCTTGGCCTTGCCTTTTTAAAAACATGATTGTGTGTGTGTGTGTGTGTGTGTGTGTGTGTGTGTGTGTGTGTGATCATATGCCAGATGTGTGTAGGTGCCCATACAAGCCAAAAGAGACTGTTTTATCTCATGGATCTAGAATTACTGACAGCTGTGAGCCACCTAACATGGGTGCTAGGAACCGAATTTAAATCTTCTATAATGGCAGCAAGTATTCTTAATGGCGGAGTCATCTCACCAGCCATGGATTTAGAGACCTGTCTGACTCTCTAACCCATGGTCCAGCTGTGTGTCAACCCTCACCCACTAGCCAAAGGCACCAGGAGATTTACCTCTGTGAGGTTGAGCGCAGTTTCCTCTGAGAGGGATTTATTGGGCAAGCTGAGGGACACATTTCGAAGGTATCTTAGCACAGTTCCCGGTCTCTGGAAGCGTCTTCTCTCCTCAGTCAGGCTGGCGATGATAGGGTGGTAGTAGGTATCTGTGGGCATCTGAAAGACAGTGGCCACATGGCTTCCCGCTAGGAACTAAAACCAAGACACTCTATAGGAACTCAGAGTGGCCCCTGGCTCTGGGCACTCCCATAAGGAGTGTGCCAAGATGGGTCCCACACAGGGACACTTCTGTGAAGAATCTACCCAGGACAGTATCTCATCCTCACAGCCTCCCTGTGAAACAAGGACCGTTTGAAAGATGAAATCCTGAATCCAAGTGGATGAGGTTTCAGACACTCACTGTCAAAGTCCCTGGGGAAGGGACATTCTAGGCACAAAAGCTAAGTTGAAGCAGGCATATTCTGTATGAATCTACCCATTTCTCTGACATCAGAAGAAAAGGCACCAAAGGAAGTCGCCGAGAAGAGTTGGGTCTCAGGAAAGAGGAAACCATTTCAGGGGTCACTGGCTCCCAAGAACTTCCTTTCCTCCTAGCATTCCAAGGAACAGGACCCAAGGGGGGGGTCCTTCTTCCAACCACTCTGGGCACCAAGAATTACCCTGAAACTGGCTCCCCTCCCTTTATTAGTTCTTTCTGGATAGGACGCGGGGACTGCTGGCACACATCAGAAGCCAACACAACAGCGAGAGGGTGGGGTTGTAGTTTGAACGTGAAGTACCGTTCACGTTATAACTGTGTTATAAAGTTTTGGTCTCCAGCCCATGGCACTATTAAGAGGTGCTTGGGCCACGACAAGGTGCTAACTCATCAGTGAAGTAAATCCACTGATGAGTTTGTATGTTCATACGACAGTATGAACAGTAGACAGTGCATTTAGGCGGAGAAAAGAGACTGTGTCATTGAGGGATGCTTTATCCTCAGACTCTAATTTCCCTCCCATCCTCCCACCCATCTTCTGACCCCCACCTCCACTTCCTGGCTGCTACTGAGCATGGAGCAAGAGCCCTTCCTCCACTTGGCTTTCTAGCGCAATTCTGCCTTATCCCGGGGCCTCAGCAATGCACCCAGCACACAATGGACTGAAAACCCCTCTCTCTTGTCTTCTCAGATATTTTGTCCCAGCTATGAAAAGTGACTCAGGGTAAAGGGAAAAGGTCCTGCTCACCATGGTATGTGCTGTGGGCACCGACGGTGGTGTTGAAGACAACAGAGTGTGTTTACCTGAAAGATAAAAACAAAACAGAAAAAAAAAAACCAACCGATTCTTCAATGAAGGCTAAGTCACCCTTTGTCATCCCCAGGGAGATCTGTCCTTATTCAGAATTTACCAGCTTGAGGCGTCCTACCGAGGCACTGGGATGTTTTGAGTATGGATGTTTCTGGGGAGATAAAGGGCTCATAAATCAGCCTAAAATGTAGATTATATGGATTTTCCCAGCAGAAATTATTTTTCCATTTATATTGTAAATTGCTTCTGAACACCGTTCATGCAAGCCATCACATAAAAGGATGGTTTTATGCAAGGTCTCACGAATTTCAAACAAAGAAAGAATGAGAAATCGCCTTCACTGTGGCACTCAGACTCATTACAGATAAAAACACGGGACTCTTAATCACTAGGTGTTATAGTTTGAATCAGAAGCATCTCCTGCACTGGAACACTAGGTCCCCAGCTGGTGACACTATTTTTAGAAGGGCTCTAGCAACCCTACCGACAGAGCCTCTCTGGAGAAGCTGGCATTACTAGGGGCAGGTCATTGAGGGTTGATTTATCCCTGCCCGCTTCTTGTGGTATGAACAGGTGTCCTTTTCGGCTCTGATGTCCCATTCAAATGTAGGGAGCCCATGGGCCAACAGCTGAACCCTCTGAAATCATGAGCCAATATAAATCAATCCTACTTAAGGAAGTCGCTTCCATTTGGTCTTTTGTTGCAACATCAAAGAAACTGGTACACTAGGCTTAGGTAGACTGTCTACCACCCAAAAAGTAGTGGAGGAGCCAGAACGCCTGTGAGGAGTCTGGTTGCCCTCTCCTAATGATCATGGTTAATTATGAGCCATTCCCCATAAGATGTTCAAAGTCAAAGAGGAAGCCCCCATTCGTCTCTCCCTGCCTATGCTTCCCTGGCTCTTTCTATTTCTCTTGTCTGATGAGAACACAGACTTCTCTTTGATACTTGACCTCATTTTCGGGAACTGTCTTGAGGTTGCTTTGGGCGACCTGAGGAAATGACATCATCACCTTGGCTGGCTCAAGAGTGACGGGCCCCTTGGGACTGGGTGGGGCCAGCTGGCCGGTGATGTAAAGCTGGACCCCGAAAGCACTTCATTCTCCAAGATCCAGCGACATTTGTCGCTTGAGGGGCCAAGCACTTACAGGGCAGCCATGCCGAATGTTTGTGTCATGTCTGGCAATGGGAATGGAGCTTTCCCTGCAGACCATGGAGTGGTTACGTGAGACAGAGATGAGAAGCAGGGTTCTGCCATGCCTTGGTCTGGCTTAGTCCCCATGTAATCCCTGCAATGGGGTCATCTGGCAGATGGCAAGGCTCCTACATTTTACAGATGTATGCACTAAGATCTCACAATCTGGACCTGACCTTCTCCTCTCTCCATCTCTGCACTTGAGTGGCAGGGCCTGGGATTGCTGGAGGAACATGCCATCTTTCTGGGTGTCAATAAGTAGTAGTGTTTGTATGGAATATCTAAAACAGGTGAACCTCAGAGAAAAGAAATAGGTCAGTGGCAGAAGTCAGGACAGGCAGCGACATGGCTGAACTATCTGAAAACTGTCTAGAGACTATGTTTGCATACCTGTGAATTTGCTCAATACTATCAAATTGTTTAGTGTTTTTATTTTCGTGTGTGCATATAGAAGCAGAGGTCAACCTCAAGGTCATCTCTAAGGAGATGTCTGTCTACTTTTTTTTTTTTTTTTAACTAGAACCTGGGACTCACTGATAAGGGAGCCTGGCTGGACAGTGAGTCCAAGAGCTCTCCCTGTCTCTGATTCCCCTGTGCTGGGATTATAAGCACATTTCACCACGCCCTGCTTTTTAAATGTGGGCCTTGGGATTTGCACTTAATTCCTTGTGCTTGAGAGGCGAGCACTTTACTTACTAAACTATCATTCTTGCTCTATCTTTTTAAAAAAAAATTGCTCACTTTAAATGGTTATACGGATGTCCTATGAATGAATTTATCAAAGCTTTTTAAATATCCTATAGCAAAATGAAGAATTAAACCATGTCCCCCTGCCTATAGGTCCCCGTTCTGAGCGAGCACCTGTAACCGAGCAAGGAGAGGGTACTTTGGAGGCTGAGGCCCAGCAGAGAGAATGTACACAGGACATGTACATGGAGACATTTGTTAAGGACCTGAATATTTGCCACCAAAACGTCTGTAATCATGCCCCCGTGGAGCCTACAAGGATCTGGGAATATTAATCTCAGTGTGTCGCCGGTGAACTGTTGGCTCATTTATCTTGGGGAACAGGTGTTCAGAAACATGACTATACTTATAAGGTTCATTAAGACACGGCTCACATCTGCCAATGCGAGAGCTGGAGAGCTGAAGGGTGGTGAGGAGCCCTGTGCTGAGCATCTCTAGGTGCGGACCCCAGATCCACACACAGCCGTCCCATGCACTGACCAACGGCAGCTGTAAAGTACATCTTGATCTCATCGGGAGTCAGCGCGCGTTCCCAGATGATGAACTCATCGAAAGCTCCGTTCTCATAACGCTTGGTCTGGTCCTGCTCTGACCCTATGACCAGGTTGACTTGGGAATCCCCGTAGGCGTGAGACACTTTCCCGCTGGGGTCCGAGGTATTCAGAGTCCCGTTGACATAGACCTTCAGGCCCTCCTTGGATTTCCACGTGAACAGGACATGAGTCCAGTAAGGACCTGGAAGAGAGTAAAGATGCATCCTGAACATAGCCAATAAGTTCTTCATGAGCTTTCCTGTAGAGAGCTGCGGTGTACCACGCCCTGAGATGGCGCTGGTTCCCGCCTTCCACTATCCCGAAAGTGAGTGCTCTATTGAGATAAGTCCTCAATTGGCTACACTTGCTGTCTCTGGCCGCTTCCGCATTGTGTGACCTATCTGCTGTTCCCACGTGGCCTGCAGGGGTTGGAGGGCACAAGGTATTTAGGTCCATGGGCATATCCCAGGACCACCACCAGAGAACCACCAGAGAAGGAGAGCTAGCATGTAACATCAAGGGGCTAGCCAGAATAAGCTTGTAACATCAAGAAGCTAGCTAGCTAGAAGAAGTGTAGAAGAAGTAAGCATGCAAAAAAGGTCCTGAATAAACTGCTTAAGGAAGACCCGTGGTCGTGTCCTTTCTTGCTGGTCGAGAGGGCCGCGACACTTTCCAAGTCCATAAACACAACCTTCCTTCATGTGATAATTGATCACCCCTTGACCTTAGTGAATCCAACTATGGATTATAGCATAACCTTTGGAGCACATGATCTTTGTTCCCACCCCCAAATTCCAAAAGCAATTTAAGAAACCCTTTATTACTTTAACACAATGGTCAGAAATGTAAACACCTACAATCAAAGGTAAGAAAAGACTTGTTTAAAAGGCCCGACCTAAATAAGCATCCACCAATCCTAGTTGAAAATCTCAGTAGGATCCAGAACTAGCGGAGGGCATCCCCCATCACAAACCCTGGCAGTCCCCACTGTTACCGTAGGCAGGGAAAGAGGCACATGGACTAAGAGGGACAGAACACAATTATCTTTGTTATTAATAATAAAAGCAGCTCCTGAAATGCACATGTGATAGTCACATGATTGGTGGGTAAAAGGCTAAGGGACAGAAGTCAAAGTCATCTTCCAGATTGACAGTAATGAACATAGGGAGTGTGGGTATGGACATACATACCTACATGGTCATGAGAATCATAAGTGCATGTGTATGTTAAGTGTGTGTGCACTTGCATGTTTACATACATGTACGAGTACACATGAGCATACATATATGTACACACAACACACACACACACACGACTGAGGAAAACTATTTTACAAAAATGAGGAAAGAATTCAATATCTAAAGAGATTGTCCATGTTCATAGACAGGGAAACTTCATGTTGTTAAGGGGCCAGCCTACCCTAGTCTGACGTGTAGACTCAGTGCAATTAAAACTAACTCAAACCCCAGTTATCCTTTGGAGAGCCATCTTTTGAGTCTAAAGAGGACATAGAGAGACAAATACTAAGGAAAGTCACATAGTATTATGAGAAAAAAACAGAGTTAGAGGACCTATACAACTTCCCTTTGAAGCTAAACATGGCCTGCCCAACTGAGGTCTGTGGAGTGTGTGCAGCCACTTGTAGCTAAGAAAAGCCATGAATGGGGGGGGGGGGAATGCAAAACTATAAACATACTTAAAACATGGTAAGATCCTTTTTGCATTTCAATAGCACAATTCTCAAGCGTGAGCTTTGCAGGGAATAATGTTGTTTTACAGTGACCAGAGGTTGAATAGACTTGGATGGGTAAGTGAAGCCATGTGGTATTGGGGGTCCACACAGATAGATCAGAGGGACAGAACAGACAGCCCAAAGGTAGAGCAGTACAGACACCATCTGCTGATATCTGGCAGGAGCAGAGCCAGATCAGTGGAACAAATTCAGTCTCTGCAACCCAGGAGGCTGGGAAACCCAGAGGCTCAGATGCAAAAAGATCAAGAAATGAATTAAGACCCCATGCTTAGCCCCAACACTAATTCAAAGTAGATGGTAGATATAAATACCAAATGCAGAGCTGCAAAGCTTCCAGGATATAAAAGAAGAAATCTAGAATGACCCTGAGGTTGAGTCTGACTTCTTAAAAAAAACTGTTTGTTTGTTTTACTCTGTGTGTATAGGTGTTGTCTTACCTGGAGGCAGGAGCTGATGCAGAGGCCATGGAGGGATGTTACTTACTGGCTTGTTCTCCATGCCTTGCTTAGCTTGCTTTCTTATAGAACTCAAAACCACCAGCCTAGGGATGGCACCATCCATAATGGGCCCTCCTGGCCAATCACTAATTTAAGAAATGCCCTACAGGCTTGCCTACAGCCTTACTTCATAGAGCCATTTTCTCAGTTGAGGCTTCCTCCTCTCCGATGACTCTTGCTGGTGTCAAGTTGAAATAAAACTGTCTTGCCTCTGTATGACTGCGTACCATATGCATGCAGCACCCATGGAAGGCAGAGAGACCACCAGCACCCCTAGAAATGAACTTACAGGCAGTGGTGAACTGCCAGGTAGGTGCTGGGAATTGAACTCAGATCCTCTGGAAAAGCAGCAAGTACTCTTAACAAGTAGACCATCTCTCAAGTCCCTTGGTGCTGCACATATATGTGTGTATGTGTGTGTGTGCGTATCTGTGTGTGTGTGTGTCTATGTGTCTATGTGCATGTGTGAGAAAAATCATGATCCAGGATAGAACATGATAAGCTGGTCTCACATTAAAACTGCAAATGTCTGCTTTGTGAAAGAACATGAGCATTGAATGAGGCCAGTCTCGGGCTGGGGAAAATATCTGCAGGGGATGCTGTTACACAAAATGGGCAAAGTGCTCTCAGAACTCACAGGAATCGAGTGAACACCCCCACTTAAAGATAGGTAAAAGGTCAAAGCTCAAAACAGACTCCTCCCCCAACAGACAAAATGTATGACATCAGAAGTGGACCCTAACATCCCTCCCCAAACAAGCACATATGAGTGTAGCACATCCTTGAAGCATAATGCAGGGTGGGGAGCTGCTGGGGGGAGGTTGGTCATGCATCGGTGTGGTGGTCCATTACATAGTTCAGGGCTGGGTGCTGCAGGAGTGAGGTCGGCTATGCATTAGTGTGGTTCAGGGATGGGATACTGTTGTGGGGAGGCTGGTCATGTGCAGAGGTAGGAGGCCCCTGGGAGCCCTCTGGTCCTTGGACTCGATTTCACTATGACTTTTTAATGCTTTAAAACATGGAGGCTGTCCAAGACAATAGTACGGTCATGCCGGACTAGCGTCCACACACATGGTCTGCAGAGCCAATGAAGAGGTAGACTGGGAACCTGGTTTCGCTGAGGGCAGGCCACCATGCTGACGAGGTTGCATAGGAGGGTGGGGTACTCCACCTAGGAGGCAGCTCTCCCCTTACCCCTCCTGCCACTAAAAGATGAAGCTGGTGCCACCCTTCTCTTTTGTTTCCAATGGGAACTTGGAAGATCTGACTTTCGACATGAAATTGCAACTCACTCAAAAAGTCATTGACAATCTAAAAAAACTCACAGGGCAGGAGCAACCAAACTATCCAAAGGCCTAGCCTGACATAGCGTATATTACATTAACCAATGTGGGGGTGGCACAATGACTATAGCTCCATCAGAAACCTCCTTAGGAAGACTCTGGGTCCCCCTTCTCATCAATAGGAAGACTGGTCTCCAAAGGACCTCATCTGTTTTATAAGCCTTGGTGTAAGACATCCTCCTGGGGTTGAGAAAGACGACACGGGTCAGCCCCCTCTGAAGGACACACAGAGCCCCTGCCCGTGGGTCACCGTGGACTGCCAGTGGTTACGTCAGAGCTTCCTGTTGGGGATTGTGTAATACTTTAGTAATTTTGACGCTCTGAAGAACACTTGGATCCTAAGCAGGGCCAAAGTGTTATTGTGCTTGACTTTGAAAGTGAGAATAACAAAGCCCTCCAGTGAACAAATGAGGAGCAGATGAGGAGAAGATGTTTGCAAGTCTCTCTCGGCATCCCTGGTTTGGAAAACAGCACATGTTCGGTTTCAAAGAACCTGCTAGATGCCTGATGCTTGCCACAGGCCCAAGGCCCATGGGGGGCGGGGGGAGGCAACCTTGACCGCTAGGGGTCCTCACTGAGAGCCGTTGCTGAGATTCAGATGGAGCCTCTGTAAGCAGGAAGGCAAAAGTGTTTCCAGCCTTGGGAGTGGGAAAGAATCCAGAAATTTGATATCTTTCTGCGTTTCCCCACCTTGCAGAGGAGGAGCTATGAGTTCAGCTGAAGCAAGTCCGACACCCACAGAGTAAACCCAAGTCTCCCAGGATTCCACAACCCATTGTTCAAGACTCCTTTGATCCATCAACCTTCTTTCTCCCAGAGAAATAGTAACTGTTACTCTTCTCATGTTACAAATGAAGAAAAGGGAACAAAAGTGGTTGAATATGATAAAGGGTCTACAAAGCTACAAAGTACAGAGTTAGGACGGCCTGACATCTTAACAGTTAGGCTGTGCTACCTCCTTCAAATGGGCCAGAAAAGGATGCAGAGCTGCTTCAAAGACATTGTTCTCAACCTTAATCAATGCTGCAACCCTTCAATACAGTTCCTCATGTTGTGATGACCACCTCCTTCCTAAAATCATTTTCATTGCTACTTCAGAACTGTAATTTTGCTACTGTTATTGTTGGCATCCAGAACTGACTTTACAGTCAGAAACTGGCTTTACCGTCTCAAGTCATCTCCGAATCCAGAGATGACAGTGACGTCACCCATTGGCGTCAGGGACCTACATCTGCTGCCATGGCAATTGCCACACATTCCCAGAGTCCACCTGGTCCACCTCCCACCTCTACCTGCAAGTGGCTACGTCACAGCCTAAATAAAAGGCAGACCCTCTTGGCCTTCGACCTCTCTTTTCTCCCTTCACCTCCTTCGCCCCCTTTTGCCCCTTTCCCCCACAATAAACCTCTCTCACTTGGAACTGTACTGACCTGGTGTGGTCTGTCCAGAAGCGAACTGCATTTCTCACACGACAGTTATGAATTGTAATGTAGATATCTGATATGTGACCCCAGTGGGGATCTCAACCCATAAGCTAAGAACCCCTGTTCTAGAGGCTTAGTATGGAGGACCCTTGCCTCTGCCCTGGCTAAGTTTCTGTCCAGGTCCTCTCTGCATGCCACATGAAACCCCTCTGTGGACTTGGTCACCTTCCTCCTCT
>JADRCC010577981.1:0-30635 GCA_019843855.1 Hylomyscus alleni
GCAATTAGGGGAATTAAAAGCAGCAGAAGCAATGGCTTTCTCAGGTCATCATAACCTCTACAAAAATGACTGCATGTAACTGAGAAGTTCGCACAGAGCAGATTTATTATATCAAAAGAAGGACCTGAATGGGAAATTCAAGCGTTTTGTCAATTATTAAGATAATTCAAGAAGTAATTAGGAATAAATTACGTATCTTTTTGTGTGTGTCCATAGTAGAAATTTACACACTAGTGAGATAGAGAGCCCCCATTCTACTATGCTCAGTGCCTGTTTCTTGCTATGCCACAACTATAGGCATGTCATTAAATATTGTATTTCATTGTTGAGAGTAAATTAAATATTTCAAAACAAATCGCGTGCTATTTTCTCAGCTCGGTTTTTTCTTACTCCTCATTTTCCTCCTGGTTAGAACTTCCTGGTTAGCATCTGAAGGTGCTGAGCTCTCCTTGTAGGAAAAGCTCTTTGCAGACAGCAAGTTCTTCAGGAAGTGACCAGAGAGCCTCAGTCATTTCTACTTACTCATTGCTTACTGTGCAGAACGTATTTAGTCTCTCCTTTGTCCCTCTGTGTGCCACTTACGAGCCAGAACTGGATAATTTCTGAAGGGAGGAGAGGTGTGGAGCTGCTTTCTTGAAAGGATCTGAACTTGCTAAAGCCTCTTAGGAATTGCTGTGCTCGATACAATAAAGTATCAAGATACGAGGACAACTGGGGCAGGACTTAATAGCATGCCCAGAGAGGTCTCTCTAGGTTGCAGGAAGGTAGTCAAAGGGTATGAAAAGAGCCCCTTCACAGAAAGATAGGAAGACAGTATCTACTGGGAAAGGATCACAAGAAGAAACGTGTGGTCTCAGTCATATGTATACCTTTTTGTTTCATCTATCATGAGCATCTATTAACTTGTCACCAGAGTTGGGCAGGTGGACAGCAGACCCGAATGCCAGTGATCTACACTCATGGCTATGGGGTTTCTCAGGTGGAGAAGTCACTGCACAATAGACTTTGAGGTCTTGCTACCCTGGCAGCCAAGGGGGACCCATAGGTGGATGATAGAGGCAGCATATCCTTCCTGGGTCATTGATGATTCTAACCCCACACTGATTTCTTTGTGTACGCGTGTCCCACTAATCAGGACCTGGTGAGATATCAGGGCTACAGAGGAGACCAGAGGAGAGTTGTCCGTGGGTTGCCATGCTCAAGGTAGAAGAAGGGGCCAGGAAGGACAATAGAGGAAAGAGTTCTGTGAGGCATGGACACAGGCTGCTGGGCTTCATGTGTCATTGCCCCAGTGATACCCTCTGCGTAAGCAATGTACATACAGAGATGTCCTCCTGGGTCTGTCAATGTACCCTGGAGACTGGTTGTGATCCACATTGGGAATAGGTAGTGCCCTGGAAATCACAGGGAATACCTTATCTCATAGAAAGCACGAGTGAAAAGAAAAAAGCAAATTACTGCTATGTGAGGGCGGACAAAGTGTTTCTCTGGACCTAGTTTCCAGAATAATTTTTTTCTGTAGAAGAAATGCATTCAGGCAGAGAGGTTAACGTTCAAAGGCTTTTTGTAATCTTTCAAATTAAGGTCATCTCAAGCACTAGTGCCATGGACGTCCCTCCTCTTTTCCCAAAGGCTGCCTTGCAAGCCCCGGCCCCTCCCCTTGCTTCTGATGCTGCGGAGCAGATGAGGGTGTTCAGTGGAGCAAGCAGCTTGAGCCAGGGTGGGAAGAGTGTTTGTACAGAACAAGGTAGGTTTATTTGTGTGTTAGGCAGGCAGATGCATCAGATTCTTGGTTCCTTCTTAAACTCTGTAGCATCCAGTCCTTTTATCTCTTTGCGTTTTGTTTGCCACCATAGCTCTCACAGGTTGTTGTATCTTTAACACAGTTAGCTCAGATGTTCATGCTACTCGCCTTGCATTCTTCTGCTCAATGTGACTTGACTTCAGAAAGTATCTGCACGGGCTGACTGCAGGCTATCCCAGGCTGAGGTAGCAGTGTCCCTGCTCTTCCAGTGTAACATTGAAGAAGGTGTGCCTCTAGCCTTAGGAAAGGTTCCTTAGGACGTGTTCATGCAGAAGAGAAGCATGTTTAAGCCAAGTGTGGGGCACATTCCTGTGACCCCACACCTTAGGTGGAAGGCAGATTGTCAGTTTGAGCCTAGCCTAGTCTACATAACATGATCCTATCTCATTAAACCTCATAAATACATAAACTTTTATTTTTAAAATCTTTCATGATAAAATTTAAAAATCCCCTTAGGGGAGTTAGTTACCTTTTAAATTATGAGTCAGATATAATCGGAAGGAGCTCTGTGTTTTGAAATGATAACTTTCCTATTCTGTAAACCAGATAACAAATACCCCTCTGGTTCAGGAGACATGGCTTCAGAGGGGATAAACACTGAAAAAATTGAACAAGACAGACCCTGAATAAAGCATCCAGGAGAACTGGCTGGAAAGCCCCCGAGGTGAGCAGGTGAGATCCAGACCTCTCCCTCAGGTAAAGTTTCCCTTGGCAGCTAAACAAACATGGCAGGAGAACATGAGCTCTGGCGACTTACAGCTGGGGCTGAAGAAACCTCTATGAGCTCGAGGCTGCCTTCCAGGTCCTCCCAGCACCTGTGTGTTTATGGAAACAGGGTTGTATTTTTCTTAACTAGTGCCAGCTGTAGTTCTGAAAAAGATCTCGGAACATAGTCTCCATGCTAATCAAAGAAACTGGGCTGGAGCCACCACCCCCTGAGCAAAGGATTGCAGATAAGGCTCCGAAGGAGGAGGGGAAATCACAGGACTGGAGTAAGTGAAGACTCACAGTCCAGGAGAATGTCAGAGCTGAAGGGGCCCTGAAACTAGGTGAACAGGGTTTTGGAGAAAGGCGGCAGAGGCAAGAGTCTTGACTCCAAATAAGTTAGAAGTACAGTGAGGGCTAGAAGCAAAGCACTCTAATTTCTACTCATAAATCTGTGTCCACACATATTCATAGGCATCCAGTGTGCACATGGCAGAGGGCAGTCACAGTTTCAGGCCTTGGATTCTGGACTGCTGATTCAAAGAGCATGGTTTTCATGTACCAGTGTCTTCCACCTGGATCTTAGGTTGTCTGTCCCGTTGGTCCTGTCTGGAGTCATACCGAGACTAGGCCGGGCCCACAGATTCCCGAGATAAAACACCAAAGCTTCCTTTGAGATCTGAAAGAAGATAGTCACAGAAGAGTAGCAAAACTGGTTGTTGTGATCAAATCCCCAGATCCTAGCACCGCTCGCTGTGTGAAAAGCTTAGGACTTAAGTACTTTGTGTTGTCCTTCACCCAAGAGAGTTGCAAGGAAGAAAAACTATTAATAATGGAAATAGTTTCTTTCTGTGTCTGATGAATATATCAAGATGGGGAGAAACTGGGGAGTGGTGGGTCTGGGCCAAGGTAGGAAGGGCAAGGAGTGAGGGAAAAACAAGCCATGATCAAAGATGGATGGAGTCAACCAGGAGACCTGCCAGATGCCAGCCCCCTTGGCACATTGGAACTGGAAGAGGACTGAATGCAGCCTTTCATTCTAGCTGCTGGAAGGCTGTCCAGGTGCCTCTTGCACCAAATGAATTATGTTTTGCCCAGGCGTGTCCTGTTTCGGAAGATTCTGCTATTTGAGGGGCAGGTCAGCAAAGCAAAGCCTCTTCTTGGCTTCAGTAGCCTGGGCTTGAGAATCCTTACCTGTGCTGATGACGGAAGGAGCCGATGCCCAGAGCTTGCCAGATCCTCTTGCCACCATTAAAATAGTCACTCTAAAATGGCTAAGGGGACTGTTAGTATTCTCTTCGTGCAAATAAAGCAACTGAAGAACAGAGTGAGGAATGAGTTTGTCCTCCTCACAAAGCTAGCTGACAGTGCTGCCGGGTCTGCTGCGTGAGTGCTTTCTAACTGCAAGGTGGTCCTCTTTCCTACCATGCAATGCTGCTGCATCTAAGCTAGGAATGAAGGAAGGGGGAGGAAGAAAAAAGAAGGGAGGGAGAGAAGGAAGGGGAGGGAAGTAGGAAAGAAGGAAAAAAGAAAAGGAGGGAGGAAGAGACGGAGGAAGATAAATTTCAGTCTGTCTGGGGCAACACACATGAAGAACATGTTGCCTGGCTCCTGGTAACATGAATTCAGATAAGAAGATACTGGGAAGCTGTGTCGTACAGTGCCTGAGTTTTATGCACTAGGCCGTATTATTCAGTGGCCCAGGATTCATGCAGATGTCTCTGGGTTTTGCGTCTCCGTTACGAATTACAAATTCCATCACAAGAAATGCGCATTTATAATAACAATAGCAGTCTCAGTATAGAAGAACTAGCAGAAACAGAAGAAATAAATCCAAGTTGAAAGTTCATTAGGGACAGGAGAGAGAGCTCCGTGGTTAAGAGCACATACAGTCTTGTAAAGGACCCAAACTTGGTTCCCAGCACACATGTTGAGTGGCTTACAACTACTTGTAACTCCAGCTCCGGGGATCTAACACCCTCTTCTAGACTCCACGAGCAGCTGTACACACCTGTACACATCATTAACTTTAAAACTGGGCACCGTAGCATAGACCCGTAATGTCAGCTGAGGCCTGAAGATTATGAAATCAAAGCCAACCTGGATTGGACAGCAAGACTGTCACAAAACAAAACAAAACAAAAACAACAATTTTGCTAGGTGTTCTCTGTCCTTTGAATGCCAGTGGTGTCTATCCAGTCTGGCTACTCTGTCCTTGGTTGGTGGCCACCCTCCCCTCAGGGTAATAGAATGTTCAGGGTGGGATCGCCCCAGCTGTGCGTTTCCCAGGGGGGCTCTGTCTTCCTGGATACTGCGATAGTGAGTCAATCCTTCTGCTTTCCCACCTTCTAGAGCTGCCAACTTCAGAAACTTCACCTTCATCCAGCTGAGTGGAGAATTCTCCCGGGGAAAGGGACTGGATGTTGGAGCCCGCTTCTGGAAGGGAAGTAACGTCCTGCTCTTTTTCTGTGACGTAGACATCTACTTCACCTCGGAGTTCCTCAACACGTGTAGGCTGAACACACAGCCAGGTTTGTGCTGCCTCGTTCTTCTTACCACTTTCCAGCACTCCGCTCTCTCTTCCACTCAGCAGCCGCTCTGTGCACAGTCCACTCTGATGTTCTGCCCAGGACTGAGAGTCACTTTCCTCCAGGAAGAAAGACAAGGAAGGTGTTTGTTTCATTCACCCTTGGGTACTGCCCAACGGGCCTGTCAGGCCCACTAATTCTGGGACTCTGTCATGTGTCCTTTTCTGTTTCCCACTGGCAAGTCAGATGAGTGGAACACACACAGGAGAGACAGTAGGCCAGAGGACATGGGCCTGGAAAAGCCACTCACCTCTAAAGGGAGAAAGGTAGCTATGGGCTGGTACCAAAGCAATGGCTGGAAGAAACCCCAGATACAAAACTGTTATCTGTGGACTTAGGCACAGCTACAAATAGCTAAGAATCTTGCTGTGGTCATTTGCTATTAAGATGTGGCAGTCCTTCCAGATATATTGGTTAAGGGCAACTACGTGGAGCCCTCTGCCGCCCAGGGTCTTCCTGATCTCCTTTGCCAGCCTTTAAGGTTGTGCTAGGAACCAGCGTTTAAGGGCTTTGTGCCCGCAGGACAGAGACAGCAGGACATTCCACACGCATCACGTTGGGGAATATAATTCCAACCACTGACTGTAAACAACTTGATTATGTTCTCATCCTGGGAGGACAGAAAGGTTCAAGAATCAGACTGACCGGTCTAGCTGGTGGGTTACTTCTGAGATCTAGTCCAGAGTTAAATGAAGAGACAAGTGAGAATAGATGGAAACGCCTGGGCTATTTCAGACGGCCGAGTGCATATGGACAAGAGTCACTCTCTTAAGCAGATGTTTGCCTTCTGATTTGCAGGGAAGAAGGTATTTTATCCGGTTCTTTTCAGTCAGTACAACCCTGGCATAATCTACGGCCATCACGATGCAGTCCCTCCCCTAGAACAGCAGCTGGTGAGTAATTGCCCTGCAGATGCCTGTGTGTGGCTGCTTCGTGTGGCTCATTACTAGGGGCACCTGACTGTGAGGCGAGGTGAGTGGGCATCTGCAGGCCAGTCCCCTTGGTAGCTTTTAAGTTTGGCAGATATTCTGGCCTTTGCTCCAACGGCTGTGTTGCTTCAAAGTGCTTGCGATATTTAAAAGCGGAAAATAAATAAGAGCAGTGCCTTTCAGGAGGGTAATTTCACACCTTCGTAGTTTTCCTCTATCATTTTAGGAACTACTATTCCTGGATGCTAGAGCATGCTTTCTCTTTACCATTACAAAATACAGCAAAAACAGTGAGGCCGATGTTCCTGGTCTTCAGGTGAAAAGCAGATGATTAAAAGGCGTGGCTCATGCCAGGGGTGCAGGGAGCCAGTGGGGAGCAAGGATCTGACCCTGTCTCCTGACCCAGCCCATCTCATCACCTCTGCTACACATCCTGGTACTGAGGCAGATGTGGGCATCACTGGTGTCCCCACAAAGGTAGCTTTCCAGGAAATAGTGGAGAGACTTCTCTGCCAAGATCCTGGCTGCACGGGTGATGGGTTGTGAAACCAGAGCGGCAGGGCCTGTTCAATCTCCATCATCCCAAACCACTGACGCGGACCAGAAGATGGAAAATAAGAGCAAGCAGGAGAGGATCCTCATGCTCTTCCAAGGCTATTGTAATGGTGTCCCCTTGTGCATGTTGGGTAGGCTCCAAGACTGTCACCGGCTGCCTAGAATAGTGAATAATACAAAGCCATAAGTAATACCAAGGCCTGTATATAATGCGGCTTTCTCTGTTCTCATACCCATAGTAAGGTTTAAATTATACACTAGCAGTGAGAGAGTAACAGCAATGACTAATGATAATATAGAATAATTATAATAATATCCTAAGATAAGCATTACTTAAAACATAATTTACTCATTTCTGGAGTTACCCATTTAATATTTTCAGGCCTCAGCTGATAGCAGTAACTAAAACCATGGAGAATGTACGTGGGGGTATACTGTGCTGTCGGCTGCCTGGGCACAGAGCAGACCCTTCTGTCACCCCTCTCAGGGTGATCTTTCCAGGAGGGAGATTACTTGTGACACTTCTGTGTCTTGTCAGCAAGCCTGAGAACGCCATGCATTTCCCACTGAATCCCCTTGTGCAGATGGGACACAGACGTGCAAGCATGATAGGACCAAGTCTCCTCGTGCCCCGTGGAAGGAAGACAAGTGGGTTGAGAACACGTGTTCTGCGAAGGTCGTTTGCATAGCTGACTCTGTGATAAGCTTTCAGAAGTAACAAAAACCCATTCCTTCCAGGCCTGTCTGTCCCCTGCCCTGCACGCTCCCCAGGTACCCTCTCATAGCTAATGCGATTCTTTATAGACCACTGCAGCTTTGGGTGTTTTCTGGATGGAGAAGGTTCATAGCTCATACTTGTCCTGGCATGATTCTGTCGGGCTCAAGCTAGAAAGTTCCTGAACAGTCTCCTCTCCCTCCCTCAAATGCTAGCACTCCGGATGTAGTGTGTGTATGGGCTACATCTCTCTCTGGGCTTTATAGAGGAAGACCGTCCAGGGTCGCAGCCACAGAGCCAGTTTTCTACTTATGAGCAGTAAGTCTCCTGAGGACAAAGGCTTCTGAACTCCCATCCCAGGACGTGTAAGCTTCTCTTGGGACTTTAAGGGGAAAATGGAATAAAGTGTTTTCTTTCAACAAATAAGAATAAAAGTCCTTTTGGTTTTAATTAAAGCTCTGTTTTACATTTGACATTGGCAGCGATTAATTTTCCTAGTTCAGACTCAGAAAGACCTTATTTGCTTACAAGGAATTCTTTTCATTTCATAATCTAAAGGTTTGGTCCTTTCTGGTCCATCCTGCTGAGAGCAGGCAGGATAGAAGGCAGAGAGCCAGTGTAGAAGTGGAAGTGTCAGACCCACAGAACAGGCAGTCCAGGCAGGAATAACTCAGATCCCCAGGCCACAGCTAGCAGCCCTGAGTCCATCTACATTTTGACATTTATTTCTGAAGGCAGCATTGACTTCTCCCCCAGTTCTCAAAGCTGCTGATTCAGAATTCAGTATTTAAAATTACCTAGTTTAGCGAGATACAATTTGAAGGCTTCCCATTCCCCAGAGAAATGCGTGATTATGTCCTTCATTAAACAAGTCATTTCCTAAAATTTTATTTGTACTTATATAAGTTCAGAAGACGGTAAAAGATCTCTTGAAGCTGGAGTTACATCTGATGCAGGTCTTTGGAACAGAACTCAGGTCCTCTGGAGAAGCAGCAAAACCTCTTCACCAGTGAGCCATCTCTACAGCCCCAAGACAAGCTGTTATCACTTGCTGCCTATAAAGGTCTGGTCTGCTAGACCCTGATGCAGGAGTCAGAAGAATTGCTACTGCTTCGTATGCTCAGATGCGATTGATGAGAAATCTCTGAACCACCCTCCACGGAGGCAGGATGGCTGGCCCATGGCTGCAGAAGCAGAGGCTAGGAGATGGCTCAGTGGATGAAGCGTTTGCTGTGAAAGCATAGGACCTGTGTTCAGGTCCCCACCCCACCCCAGAGAGGTGAGTGGCACATGCCTGAAACCCTAACACTGGGGATCTGATGAGGACAAGAAAATCCCAGCAGATGTGAGGCAGTCACTACCAGACAGGCTAGCCCAAACTGCCTGCTCCAGGTTCATTGGAAAACTTGTGTCAAAAAAAAAAAAAAAACAAATCAGGTCAAGAGTGATAGAGGAAGATACCCAAAATTAACCTCTGACCTCTACACAAGCATGGATGAGCACCCACAGGCAAATATGCAAGCACAAATAGACACCAGCATTCACACACACACACACACACACACACACACACACACACACCTGTCTCCAAAATTAAGATGGAAAGGTCTTTGAGTGACAGAACTCAGCCCCCACCTTTATATCCTTCCTCTTGAGCAGGGGGACTAGACCTGCTGAGCATCCCTTAGAGAGCTGATGCATAAAAGAAATGATCTGACGAGAATTCTAGAGGCAGACATCAAACTACAGAAATTAGTATAGCGGAGACAAAATGTGTAGGTAGCGAGAAACCATAAAATAAAAAGTAACGGCTGGAGATGGGTAAATTAGGAGAGATTTCCTCCTGAGGTTGCATTTTGGCTCAGTTTAGAAAGAGACTGTGGATATTCGCAAATCCTTGATAGCCTCCCTTGGAACACATCAGTGCCTCAGATGAGACGGGAATGTAGGTTCCGAATGGGGCTGTAATAAAAGTTACTTACCTATGCAAACAAGAGACCACCTTTCCCAGCAGCCCCGCAGATCCAACCTCCTGCTCAATGTCCCAGTTACGAGTTTTCACGGTTATCAGCCCTGTCATTTTCTGTTTTGCCTGCAGAGGAAAGCAAGGATTTTTGTGTGTATATAGATGACTTTTTTTTTTAAACTTCTGCATACGCGACGTTAGTCATAAGCGACACTGTGGGATTTCGTACTAATATTTAATGTTTTGGATTTTAAGCCATGAGATGAGACTTGCCGGTGCTTTATTGCAGAAACAGCATACTGAGGGAGGGATGATTGTCATTGAAATCAGTGTTCACTTTAGACACTGCACCTTGCTGGCTCTGCCCGCCAGCTCCAGCTTAGGTCCCCACAGGCGCCTCCTACTCCTTCTATCTTTAGACTCCGACCCTCCCCACACTCCAATCTTTCCTTACCCGCTGCCACAGACTGGTTTTGAATAAACAAATTTACTCCACTTTTAAGAAAAAAAAAAAATGCCTCATGGCATAAAGCCAGTGGCATGCTAGCAAATGTTTGGCAACACACTCTTGGAAAGAAGGGAGGAAAATGCCCTGGTGGTGGTATTTGCCAATTTCCGTGGTGTAAATAATCCCACTGTGGCTTTTTTTTTTTCGGCTAACCAATGTGTTACCACAGGGTGTACAGCTGGGAAGAGATGAGTACGAATCTGGTGAGGCAGCATGGGCTGGCTTAAGCACAGGGCTGCAGACTCGGATTTCTTGTTGGGACTAATTGTCCTCCATAAACCAACTCAACCTTACAAAGAAAGTATCAGCAAACCCCACCACCCGGCAGATGGTACCAACTCCAGGGTGCCCCCTCAGCCGGCTGCTGTGTAGCACACCTGCTCATGGTCTGCAATGCTGCCCTTGTTCCCCCAGGTCACCTCCCTCCTGACTGTAGTCTTTCAATGTGACGTACACATCGCAGTCTGCTGGGCAGGAAGCTCTCCCACTTAGCCTCTTTGTGACTCTGTTCAGCGTTTATGGGATGTGCTGATCATCTGTCCTCCTCATCCTCCTTGTGATTACCTCTGCACCTCTTTACCCCCCAAAATAGTTTGTGTGTGAACCCAGAGGTGGGTATCAAATGTCTTCCTTGATCATTGTCCCCCCCCTAATTTAATTTATTTTTATTAGTTCATACATGTGTTAATGTTTTAGGTCATATTTTTCCTCCTCTCATCTTCTCTTATGCTGTTCCTGTTCTCATTGGGCCCTGCTTCTTCCTCCCACCTTAAATTTCTCTCTGTCTGTCTGCCTGACTGTCTCTGTCTCTCTGTGTCTCTCTCTCTCCCTGTATCTCCCTTCCTCCTTCTTTCTGTTCTTCCCTTTCTTTCTCCCTCCATTCTTATCTCTCCTCCCTTTCTTTGTTCTTTTCTTTCTCTCTCTCTCTCCCTGTTCTCCTCTTCCTCCCTCTCTTTTCTTCTCCTTTTCCTCTTCTTCCTCCCCCTCTTCCTCCTCCTCTTCTTCCTCCGCTTCCTCCTCCTCCTTCTCCTACTCCTTCACCCCGAATATGTAGGTCACTGATCTAAGAAGCCTGTGTAGACAGTAAGCAGTAGGGTTAGACACACATGTCACTACACCTAGCTTTTTATGTGAGCTCTAGGGGTCCAAACTCAGGACTTTGTATTTGTGGAGCAGTCACTTTGCCAAGAAGTCAGTTCTCGGCTCCTTAGTTAGTTGAGGGTTTTTTTTTGCGGGGGGCAGGAGGGGAATTGAATTACTGACCATTTTAAGCACTGACCTCTGCTTCAGTTTTTGGCATCGCCCACCAAGCATGGTATATGTAGTGTACCCTTGTAGACTGGTTTTGTTTACCCAGAAAACCTACACTTACTAAATAGCAAAAGTAATGTTACCAGATGCCATTTGAGAATCTCTCAGTGTGACCATGTAATCTCCCATAATTCTCAACATGGGCTAGTGACATCAGCATCTCAATTCACACATGTGCAAGTCTGGGTTCACACATATGCAAGTCTGGGCTCAGAGGGTATAAATCCATTGTCTTAGACCCCTGCAGCTGCTGCATGGGAGAGGGACAGACCTAGTGCTGTGACTGAGGACGATGAGCTGAAGGAAATGTGTTCGTTGGCTTCAGTGTGCTTCTAGGAGGACCAAGAGTCTAGCTCCCAGACAAGAGAGACCAGGGGAATCCATGTCCAGCCTGAAACCTTTAGAAAACACAACCATCCTTTATCCAGAAACCAATGAGACATGTGAAAATGAGGCTCCGTGAAGATCTGAGAGGAGATGAGATCTGAGTCTACTATTAGATAAATTCTGGAGACTCTGTGGCTCCAGAATGCATTATTTCTTAAGATATTACACCAGGCCATGCAAGGGAATCTTAGCCCTGAGCTCTGCCACAACAGATTGAATGAGCTGGAGCAAATCATTCTGCCTGCATTTGAAGAGGTCTCAAGAAGAAGGCCCATGGCCTTTGCTTCCAGAACCCTCTGCAGTGTGCTCGCTGGCCCTTCAGTTTCAGATACTGACGAGTGAACAATGAATGCATGGTGCTACCTAAAAACTGCTGCAATTCAAAGGCTCTAGGATTCATGTGCAAGGCCTGATATATCAGTAAACTATCTCCCCAAAATGTGGAGCCTTGTTCCAAAAGCATGCACAATTTAAAGACAGCTGCAACAAGCCCAGGACCCCTGGCTAAGTTCTGGGTCACATGCCTGTAAGCATTCCCGGCTCCCAAGCATCTCTAGGATGTGTAAGGCTGGTCAGATCTAGCTTTGGTTCTTGGAACATACTCTTTGATTTAGATAGAAAACTCTGCCTGAAGTCTTTGTTACATACTTAATTTGAAGATCCAGGTTGTTTCATAGGCGTCTGTCCAATCCAACACCATTAAATCAGACAGGCAATTGCCTGCGCTCCAGGCTGCCTACGCAGCTGTGGGGCAGCCCCGCTCCCTCAGCTCTAGAGGGAGTTGCTGATTTGTGTTTTGTGTTTTGATCATAATAAAAAATAATTACCCTGTCACATGACTTGCCCACAAAGCTGTGATTCTAGAAACTTGCTGTGGGAAGACCCAACCTGAAACACATCCCTTTGATGGTATACTTGGGCCCAAGGTCTTTTGTAAACTTCTGTGGGGTAGGAAGGTACTGGAGAAAGAGTGTACAGGAGGCTAGCTCCAAAGGTCATCCTTGAAGTGACAGTGGCTCCTGTAGATTGACCAATGAAATTCAGAGCAAGAGGAAAAGATGAGAAACTGTTCAGACATTCCTGTAGTGGGAACATTAGAGTGTATATTTTAACACTTGGGCAGATAGGTGCAATTCCTTATGCCTGAGTCAATGGGTTTTAAGTCAGACTTCATGCCGTAGGCCTCAAGAAGGTGAGGACATTTTTACATATTGGTTCAGATCTCTCCAGTCCTAATAGTTGTCACCAGCGGGCCGCCTACGCCTTTGATGAGATACTCGCTGATGAGTGTCTCTCACTTGAAGCCAGGAGTCATGGTTACCTTAGAAGTGCTCCTTTCTCCATCCACTGAAGAAGTATTTGTTAGTTGCACAGCTGTGTGGCCAGTCATGTTCTGAGTGCTGGAGGCCCAGGGGACTAAGGGCCTTGCTGCTGTTCACCAAGGGTGGTAGGTGAAGACAACAAACTGAGAAACAATATACCCAGGAGCTCACTTCACATTTCAGAGAACTGCTTGTATTACAAAGATGTTAAGCCAGGGTCACAGTGTAGAGGTGAAAATGGGTACTAGCGATTGTGTTGGCATTGGCCCAGAGAGTCAGAGGGACCACTCTGAGCAATGGCGAGCAAGGAACAGGTGACCAAGCAGAGCCTGTAGGATTACCTTAGATGCCTGGGGACTTTGGGGAGTTTGTGGGAGTCAAGAAACAGCAATTCTCAACTTGTAGGTTGTGACCCTTTTGGAGTTGAAGGACATTTTCACAGGGTCACCTAAGACCATCAGAAAACACAGATATTTACATTATTAGTCACAACAGTAGCAAAATTGCAGTTGTGAAGTAGCAATAAAAATAATCTTATAATTGGGAGTCAACACAACATGAGGAACTGTATTAAAGGGTTGAAGCATTAGGAGAGTTGAAAACCACTGATATAGAGGGTTGAAAGGGATAGAGGAGGAGGAGGAAGAGGAGGAAGGAGGAAGAGAAGGAGGAGGAGGAGGGAGGAGGAGGAAGCAGGCAGACCTGGGTAATGGAATGGAGGCCCTCTGTGACTTTTGTAGGATCTTCAGCAGTAATATGATGCCATCCCATCAGAAGAGAACTCTAGAGCATTGCATTCCTGCCAGGCTGCTCCCCAAGGGCAATGTTCCAGTCAGTAACTTGGTCCAGCTAACAACTTGGTCCAGCTATGGTGGTAGACCTTCTAATAAGTGAAATCCATCTTACCCTGAAATTACATGCTGTGGCACAAACATGTCCGTTTCCACAAAAGCCTATATTTCAGTGGCTTCTTCCCAGAGTGACTTTCTGTGGCTTACCAGCTTTAAAACCAACTAAGTAACTGTTTCTATACTGCAGCCCCTGGGTCCTAAATAGGTGTGTTACTATCACACCAGTCTAGGTGGGTATCACCCTTCCATCTATGTCCTTTAGCACAACCTTGATTCAGCCCGGCATTTTGGGGCAGCTGCTTGCTTCTCGGGAGCGTTCCGCCGTTTCCTCCCCAGTTCTGCCTGACTGTTCTTCCAGCATGGAGCTGTCTCGTAAATCCTATGTAGAGTCCAGCCAAATATCTGAACTTTAGATACTGGTGCTTCTCTTCCGCTCCATGTCTGTGAGATATTTAGGACCCTGGACTGTAGAAAAAATGTTGAGCCTTTTGCTGCAACAGAAAATTTTACCTGACTTAATAGAGAAGGGACAAAATCCATTTGAAATCTACTCAGTGGAGGTTTCTCCAGACTTTTCTGCCTTATGCAATCCTCCCAAACTTCTTTTAACTCTACTGCCACATCTGTTGTTTTGTTTGATGACCTGATGCGTTTCACCAGGGCTGCCTACGGGGACATGGGTGGGGCATTATTTGCAGCAGTGTTTGTACCTTACCAGTGACGACACCACTCTACACCACTGGTAGAGATCTCTTTTTCTCACCCCAGCAACCATTAACTGCACATAAATCCTTGGAGAGGGGTAGGTGGGACTTTCTGAGTCCCTCCAGCTCCCGGACAGAATGTTAAGGAGCCTCATCATGATCAAGATCTTGTGCCCATAGCATGACATGGACTTTGTACCACTGAACTCTGGGATAAAAGAATGTTTAAGGCCGGGTGGTGGTGGCACACACCTTTAATCCCAGCACTCGGGAGGCAGAGGCAGGCGGATTTCTGAGTTTGAGGCCAGCCTGGTCTACAGAGTGAGTTTCAGGAACGGCCAGGGCTCCCCAGAGAAACCCTGTCTTGGAAAAAAAAAAAAAAAAAGAATGTTTAAGATTCATTACTTCTTTTGCAAGACATTTATTGGATATAATTTAAGCTGTGAGAAGGTTCTAGAACATGGAATAACGGTGATATAATACCTGACCTGGAAGACCATGATTTAGCTCAATTCTTCATCAGATAGGAAAGAGAATGGGGCCTTGAAATGAAGAGACCTGTCTGAAAATTTTTAAAAAAAAGAAGTGGTCAGTACTGCAGGGTCATAAAAATGGGAGAGTTGACCCTTCCCCCCATGAGCTGTGCTACTTGGGAGAGCGGGCCCAGCACCTTGATTGGGCTAGCACAATAGAGTTGGCTCTGGTGGCTTGGGTGCTGGTAACCTAGCCCCAAGGGCATGAGAATAGGAGAGCTGACCCTGCCGTCTATGGACCACAGCATTGGGTGAGCTATCCAGACCAGTGATGGAGAGCTTTCACGGGTGGTACAGGTACAGGAGAGCTAGTGGGATGGCTAACTCTGCTACCACCAAGGCCCACATCCAGGGCTTTGACTTGGTCCACCCCAAAATATACCTCCTGTGCTTGAGCATGTGAAAGGGCAAGTCCCACAGATACAAAGCTGCAGGGTCTCCATGGCACAAAGTAACAACAAGATAACCAAGAGGAATCCAGGTGAGGGTGCAGTGTTGATGGTTGGCCTCAAACCAGACTAATGACTCCTTGTAGGGTACATTTACAAGTAAACCTGTGTTAGCTAGAGGGTGTACTGTGGGACATGCTACCATTTCCACAAGATGTTTTCTATGCTTTGTTTTTGTCTATTTTTGTTTTTTAATTTTCTTTTGTGGGCATGGTGGGCATTGCTAGGGCAGAGGACAGAGGGCAGATCCAAAGGATTGGGAGATGAGTGGGATTCGGATACATGATGTGAAACTCACAAAAAAATCAATAAAAGTTAAAAAAAAAAAAAAGAGTGGACAGTAGTGGAACTGGGACAAGACTGCCACTCCTCTCATGAGCTGTTACAAATTAACAACAGAGCTCGGTACCAGTACTACAGACCCCCCAAGACCTCTGTTTTCCTTGTCTAAGAGAGGGGATTTCCTGTCTTTTAAGCACCTATGGGAACTACAAGGATCATGGGGGGAAAAGTACCTATAGGATTTCAACTCCATTCTCAGAATTACTTTTGACAAATGTGTGTGTGCCTGCATCTGTGCATGTGTATGTGGGTCTGGGTTTGTGTAAATACGTGTGTGTGTGTGTGTGTGCCTATGTGTGTGCCCGCGCATGCGGCAATCTCTATTATTGTTTATGTATTGTAGCTTCAGCAAATTTGCTGGAAATTTTCTCCAAAGGAAGAATCCTAGCAGAGCTGTGTTGCTCTGGTTTTTTTGTTTTTTTCAATCACTGGAGGCTAGCACTTCCAGCATGAGCTTTTTAGAGCAGCTTCATCCTTTAGGCCTACCCTCTCCTCTGCCAGCCAGAGGTAGTGGGAGCCAGGGAGCCAAGAACAACTGGAATCGCTCTTGGGTATTTCTTCTCTTTCTCTGTTGTTGGCCTGTGAATTCCAAGCTGTTCCCGGGGCCTCTTCTCAACTTCCTGAGCCCTTTGCTGGCTCTGTGCCCAGGCCTGTGTGACAGGCCTGACCTCACTTCTCCCTGGCACTGGGACCAGGCCAGACGTGGGTGGCTTTTCCATGGCTCCACTGAAAAACTTGCTCTCTGAGGTTGTTTTTTGTTGTGTGTGGGAGAGTGCGTGTGCATGTTGTCATGCCTACACCCTAGAAACAACCTAGCCAGAGGTGCCAAAAATCACAAGGCCCCTCTTTGGACTTAGTTAGCTTATTGTAAATTCCATTTGGCATGCGCACACTCCCACTCCTGTCTTGCCTGGGTTTTGCCAGCATAGAGCTCTGCTCCTCTGAGTGTGTGGAACCCGCTTTTCTATGCTCTCCCTGATGGTTCTTTCCTTGCAGGTCATAAAGAAGGAAACGGGATTCTGGAGGGACTTTGGATTTGGAATGACTTGTCAGTACCGGTCAGACTTCATCAACATAGGTGAGATAAAAGTTCGTGTCTACTGCCACCTGGAGGCCACTGTCCCCACAGATCTTGAATAAATCCTGCAGGTTCTCCTGGTAAAAGTGCTGCCATTTCCACGCCCCAGGTCACAGGAGGCAACACTTGGGACCCTGTCATACTCCCCAACCCCTCTCTGGTGTACCCTGTACCACTCAAGGTTTCACAGTGACAGCATTCAAGCAGGTTTGGTGATGCCTCCTCCTCTGCGACTTCTTGCTGTGGAGCCCACCAAGAGGGACATTGTGAGCCTCCAGCAAAGAGCCGAGGAAAAGGAGGGCCAGCTAAGAAAAGCACATACAAAGAGGACCCGTGTTTTACTCTGACGATCCTTATTTAAAGTCTCATTTGTCACTTTAAGCTCTGAGTATACACTTGCTGTCAACATGAACTCCCATGTGTGAACATGTCCACACATACGGACACGCAAATATGCAGAAACACAGAGATGTAGACGTGTGTATACAAGTGTTCTCAATGACACACATACACAGACACACATATGCACAGAGAAACATATATACACACTTACTCACATAGATACATGCAACACACTTATATTTCCAGACATCCGTGCATATAAACATATACATGCATATACACATATCATATACATGTGTATGCACATGCACGTGAAAATGTACACAGGCACAGGGGCCCATTTTCAAATACATATGAGCCTGCCTGCAGGATTCCAAAACTCAGAAAGGAAAGGCCCATGGGTTTCGGCAGAACAGGCCAAAGTGCTTGGGAGGCAACGGAGCCTCCTGGGACTTCATAGCAAATGGAAGGTAAGACGTAGGCTGGACTACACAATGGCTAGGGTGAGAAGGAATAAATCCAAAACCTTGACTTGGGCTCTGAGGGACCAGGGAAGCCCTTCTGTATGACAGGTGATGGGACTCCTCCACAGGCCTCTCTGGTACCACATCCTTCTCTCTTCCATACACATCCCCCCAAGCCTGGGCATGAGGCTTCCCATCTGGAAGTCAATCAGCAGGAGCCAGGCCCAGGTTTGTTTTGTTCTGTGGAATACAGAGACCTTAGGACTCCATAGAAATAACCATATTAAGATAAAGATAAATATGAACCAACTCAGATTTGTATCCCCTAGGAGGCAGCAGAACAGCATGGTGCCAGTCTGGAGTGGCAGCTGCTTTGTAGAGACAGCAGGTGCCCTTTGACATCTCTCTGGGAAACAATTCTAAGTGGCGATACGCATGTCAAATTTCCCAAAATAAAACTCATTTTTAAAAAATAATTTCTATTTCGAGAAGCTATTGTTTTCTTGCCCTGTACAGAGGAAGATGATTTAATGGGGTGACGACTCCTGTGTTTCTCACATTTGGATTCGTGTTACATCGGGTTCTGTGAAGATAGATGTCACTATACCTGCCAGGAGAGGAGCGCAGCGACCCGGGAGGCCTCTGGGGGGAGGGGGCACTGCCAAGACCTCAGAGCTTCAGAGTCCGATATTCTTTGCAATCAGGTCCTTATTTGCCTGTGTTTTCCTTGTGATCCTGGATTTAAGGCAAGATGCTGAAGACAATGATAAATTTAGGTCAGCAAGCCAAACCCTTACTAGATTCTAGCTTGTTTGGTTATGATGTCTACTTCATTTAAGGTTTTAAATACCCCCAAGTGCAGACAGAGGTTGTCAGGTAGGCTCATTCTTCTAGTCCCTGCAGAGGCCATAGAAATGCAAATTCAAGGCCAGCTGGGCTCTACAACAAGACCGTGACTCAGAAAAAAACCAAAACAGCATCCTAAAACTTGTCAACTTAACCAGCAACCATGCTAGGAAAAGCCATCCATATGCAGGGTGCCTGACTTGGGATCTCTCCTTTCCTGTGCCACAGTCCCCCAGAGACACAGCTTGAGGTTGTTCGGTTGGGAGTTCTGGTTCTGAATTTTTCTTGTTTGAATTGGCCCTAGTCAGAGCAGTGTAGCTGGGGTGTGCAGGCAGGGATAAAGAGGCTACATCAAGATGTCTGGGACAGGGTGCTGAGTATGGTCTTGCCATGGCTACTTCTTATAAGAGCTGGCTGGGTAAAAGAGGCAGGTAAAAGCAGAACAAATAAGGGAAGGTCTGGTTCTTCTTTGGCTCTACCTGGGACCTGATATGCTTTCGGTTAAGGGGAAAAGCAGGTTCTGGCATGGTGGTAAACACTTGTAATCCAAGCACTTGGGAGATGAAGCCAGTCATAGCTGCACAGTGAACCTGCGGCCAGTCCAAGCCATATGAGACCCTGGCTAAGCAGAAAGGAAAGCGAATCAAAGGGCATCTTACTTCCCCAAAGTAAGACAAAGACAACCAGGGGCTGGCTTGGGAAGGAGGTCAATATCCAATGAGATAGGAGTTTTCTTTCAGAGAAAGCTTCGGAACTGATAGTGAAGCGCACCCATTTAAAATGAGGCAGCAGCCTATGGAGAGGGGAGGGTTACACATGAATGTTCAGGTCTGCTGTAACTAGGAGAGGAAGAGCGCTTTGATGAGAGTGCTTGTCCCTATTGCAAATCCCCACTTTAACTCATTTGCCCCAAAGCCCCAAGGTTCATTCCGCTTGCAGTGGCAGAAGGAAGCCGTACCCAGACAGAAACACAGGATTTAAATTGCAAGGTGCCATGTTCAAAAAGAAGGATGCCTGGAAGCTCTTGATCCTGGACCAGGGCTGTAGTACTACTGATGGCTTGTGCAAGCAGCCCCCTGCCCAATGTCTTGTTGTTACATGAAGATCATTCCTATCAGCCACATCCATCCAAAGTCTCTAGCCCAGATGGACATGGGTAACTTGATGGACAGAGCTTCAAATAGCACCTCACTTAAATACCTCTTTATTGTGCATATGGGGATCAGGTGGAGGCCAGGAGACAAACTCAAATATTCCTCAGGTGTCATCCACATTTTTTTAATTGGATATTTTCTTCATTTACATTTCAAATGTTATCCCCTTTCCTGCTCCCCCAGCCCCGTAACCCATCCCCCTTCCTCCTGCTTCTATGAGGGTGTCCCCCCACCCACCCACCTCCATTTTTAATTTTGGGACAGAGTCTCCCAGTGGTCTGGAACTTGTCAAGCAGCTTAGGTTGGGTGGCCAGTAAGCCCCCAGTCATCTACCTGCCCCTACCTTCCTGGTGCTGGAATTCAAATGCCAGCCTTTCAGGGATCCACTCTTGGCTTTTTAAAGTGTGTTCTGGGTCACTGAACTCAGTTTCTCACGCTTACACCACAAAGCATTTCACCAGTTGAGCTATCTTCCCAGCCACTCCCACAATGCCTCTTGATGAAAAGTCCCTAGAAGCTGAGTGCATACCACACAATTCAATAGCATGTTCTGTCCCCACAGGTGGATTTGACCTGGACATCAAAGGCTGGGGTGGTGAAGATGTGCACCTGTACCGGAAATATCTCCATAGCAACCTCATAGTGGTACGCACGCCTGTACGGGGACTTTTCCACCTTTGGCACGAAAAGCACTGTATGGATGAACTGACCCCTGAGCAGTACAAGATGTGCATGCAATCAAAGGCTATGAATGAAGCTTCCCATGGGCAGCTGGGGATGCTTGTCTTCCGGCATGAAATAGAGGCTCACCTTCGCAAACAGAAGCAGAAAGCCAGCAGTAAAAAGACATGATCTCCTGGGCACAGATTAGCAGAGACATTTAAATTTTTTGCCTTTGGCAGTAACTGAAGAAGTAGATGCAACAAAAGTATAGACTTCCACGAAGGGTAACAAAGTATCTGACTGATGAGCGAGAGATGAAAGGAGATTCTCGGGATTCTGTTGGCTCTGTGTATGGTGACTCTGACTGTGTTCACAGAAAAATGATCTCTCTGGTTCCTGCTCACTGAAATATTCACAACCACAGACCAGTTTTGGAGAATGTCTACTAGAATGAGATGCAAACACACTGGTTTCTCTTATTAGGATTGGTTACATCAGAGGACTTTGGTACTGCCAGGACTAGCAAAGTCTCAGACGGAGCAGAAGATCTGTGTGAAAAGTGGAGTTCTCTGACATTAGCGCCCTCCAGGAGACAGTGAGCAAAATCAAACAGACCTGGAAGCAAATCATTGAAACTGTCATTTCCCCAGTATTAATCAAAAAACAAAAAACAAAACCGATAAAAAAAAAAAAACAACTCTCCCATTATTATTTAGTCTTTATTGTAAAAATGCACTTTTTTTTTGCTTCTGGGTATTGTGCTTATTTAATTACCCATTTTTCAAGCCTTAGTAGGAGCATATTGTAGTATAGAGACATTTATGATATTTTTAAGATTTTATTTTTTGTTGTTTTTTTGTTGATTTGTTTACTTAAGACAGTCTTGACACAGAGCCCAAGATAAACTTGAAATCATGATCCTCCTGCCTCCGAAGCCTGAGTGCTGAGATTACAGGTGGGTACCACCACAGCTGGCAAGAAGATACATACAGAGGTGTGAAATGAGAACCTCCAGTTCTCTGGTGGAGCTCTGGTGGAAGGACGTGCCAATCTCAGACCACGCTAAGGCTATGCGTGTGCTGCAGAGAAAAAGACATCTAGAAACTAAGACTGTCCAAAGAGGAACAGTCAAACACTGGAGAAAGAAAACGACACTTTCCTCTTCCCAAGAAAGGACACTAAGAAGACCTTGGTATATTTACTAGAGAACGTAATTTCTCTTCTGGAGTAATGGGGACCACTTTCTTTCCTGTTTGAATAAACCAAAGTTATGAACCAAACTATCACTTTTCAAAACAGGGTGCTCTTCTTGGTCTCTGATTTGCATAAGAAGAAAATGCAGGAGATATATAAATATATATTTTGAAAGACCAATCCGTTAATCCAGCGAGATGGAAGATTTTGCTGCATTTTCCTTCACTCCTGGCTATGTGGAAGCAACTTATTTTTAAAATAAGCAATGTTACTGATTGCCAAGATGCTTCTCAAGCATTTTCTTACAACTCCAAATTCTTTTTCTAAAAAAAAAAACAAAAAACAAAAAAAAAAAAACCTGGTTAACATTGAGTGGTTTCTACATCCATATGCAAATGATTTATTTATTAGCCAGCACCGGATGCATGAGCTGCTAACTCTCCTGTCTCTGTGCCTTCTGTTTGCCCACAGTGAACTCATTGTTTAAATGCTTCAAGAACACTCAAGCTGTGTGTTTTAGAAAAAAAAAAAAAAAAAACAACATTGTATTGATTTGTACTGGTAGTTTATAAAATTTAATTAAAACACAAGACATGAATGAAAGGTGGCATTGCACAGCTAATAAAATTTGTGGATTTGATTTCTTTCCATAATAGGATTGCGTGTCTTGAGTTTGGGGAAATTCTTTTGTACACAGATCAGGGCTTTCCAGTGCTGGCACTGTTGAAATTTGGAGCTTTAGTGGGGGGAGGGGAATGTACCATGCAAAATCCCTAAGTCCCTCTACATTTGGAATGTCGGGGGGCATCTCCCACTCGGCTGTTGACAACCAGAATGTCTCCGATCATTGTCAAATATTAAAGGGACCGGAGCAGGACCCCTGGCGAGAACCTCTAGGACAGAATGAAAAATTTGGCATTTCAGTTATGCTAATTTTACTTAGATGACATTGAAAAGGTGATTTCTGAAACCCCTTTACACGCTGCCTTTGCAGTCCCATGCTCTGCTGATTTTAGAGCCTTCAGGGCCTGTGGCTGTTGTTTCCCAAGAGTGACCCTGATGGACTTAGGACTGACTTGTGCTGGTGATCTGGTCACCCAGTCCAGGGACTTGCTGTCTCACAAGAAGCAAGGCATCAAACAAATCAAGCAGGCCCAGCTGTCTCTTGGTGTTGCAAGCCCTGGATGACTCCAGGGTAACCAGCATTTGACTAGGTTACAGATACCCATGACACTAAGATTTTTGTTTCTTGAGACAAGGTCTCACTTTGTAGCCCAGGATGGGCTGAAACTCACAGTGCTCCTTCTGCCTCCGACTCTCAAGTGCCTTGGTTATGGTTGTGTGCAAGCACAGCTGGCCAGGAATTGATTTTAACAGTTGCTCAGAGAACTAGGACGAACGATTAGTGGGTAACGTGAGCTCAAATCTCCTCTAGTCCGCAAACTGTGAAAATAAAAAGCCAAGACTGGAGTAAAGTTGGTCGGGCTGAAGCAGCAGGCTCTAGGTTCGGTGAAAGACCTTTGTCTCAAAAATAAAGTGGAGAACAGTGGAGCAAGACAGCCAGTATGTCCACACACGGTGGAGACCCATAAGGAAGCACATTACTTTGTATGATGATTTGAAAAGAAATCTAAAGTTACTGAGGGAGCTCTGGAGGGATGGCTCAGCAGTTAAGAGCACCGGCTGCACTTCCAGAGGTCCTGAGCTCAACTCCCAGCAACCACATGGTGGCTCACAACCATCTGTAATGGGATCCACTGCCCTATTCTGGTGTGTCTGAACACAGCTACAATGTACTCATAAATAAAATAAACAAATATTTAAAAAAAAAAGTCTCTGAGGGTAGCTGTGGTGGTTTGAATAGGTTTGGCCCCCATAGACTCACGTGTTTGAATGCTTGGCCCACAGAGAGTGGCATTATTAGGAGGTATGGCCTAGTTGGAGTAGGTGTGGTTTTGTTGGATGGAAGAAGTCTGTCACTGTGGGGGTGGGTTTTGAACTCAGGTTCTGCTCAGTATGGAATGAGACCCTCCTCCTGGCTGCCTACAGAAAACACTTCCTCCTGGCTGCCTACAGATCAAGATGTAAAACTCTTGGCTTCGCCAGTACCACATCTGCCTGCATGCTGCCATGCTTCCTGCCATGATGATAATGGACTGAACCTCTGAAACTGTAAACCAGCCCCAATGAGTTTGATGTACTTATAAGAGTTGCCTTGCTCATGGTGTCTCTTCCCAGCAATAAAATTCCAAGACAGTAACTAAAGAAGGTAGTAAATGTTCCCCTCCCCACCCCACAACCCCCCTGGGTTAAAGCTTAGCTTAGTTACAGTTCCAGTTTGAAATGTCCCCTGAAGGAAGGTTCATCTATCCAAAGCATGGGATCTTGAATGATCCCATTCCCTAAGGAGTCTCCGACTTCATTAATACGGTCATACTTTGTGAATCAATACTTCATGCATTCATACTTTTATGACATTCATAATTTGATGGTAGTAGACAGCTAGGAAGTCAGGACTTTGGAGGAAAGAGATCTAGTCCTGGTGCTCGGGAGTCTTCCTAGCTCTTTTCACTTCAGGTCCACTTGTAAGGAAATCCAACCCCAACCTCGTGTAAATGAAGGTCTGAGAGTCCTCACTCTACCTCAGTAAAGGGCCGAAATTCAAACTTAGACAGCAAAGGAAAGCAGAAATGAAACTACATTGAGGAACTCAGGTATATTACCCTTCTGCAAAGAAAGGACACTGCCAAATGCCTAGCTTGTCAAAGGTCCCTTCTAAGTTTATGAATAATTCCTCTATTCCTTGTACCTTTATGTTGCCTGAATAAGATTTTTGTTTTTCTCAAGATAATGGGGTCTCTTATTTTGTAGACCAATATCTCTCACAATAATCTCTCTATTATTTTATCTAATCACACTGGGGCTTGGCCCTCATGGTAACTGTTATGGCCTCTGCTTTGAGACCACCACTTGTAGCTCGAATGGTTTGAAATGCATCACTCCATGTCTCTATGTATTCCGGTTTCTTCCTCTAGGGTGACTAGTATGTTCCCTTCTCTAGCCTACAATTGTTTCATAGATAAGTCAATGCAGATACAGTATTTAGGGCTTGGCCAGCACTTGGGATATGTTTACACACTGCCTCTGGACAGTGTTGAGCTTCTCAGTAGACTCTAAACATCTCAGGCACAATCAGGGTGGTCCATCCATTTGAGATTATGAATCCACCATGGACTTTTGTCCTTTGTTTGTTGTTCTGAGAAGTTTGTAAAAGAAAACATGTACCAGTAGTGGAAAATATAATACATAGCTACCAACTTCAATTCCAGTAATGTAGGGCTGATAGGCAGCTGGGCAATATGCTCTTATATTCAGAATAACTTCCAAGGTGAGAAAGAGCATGGCTTTCATTTTCCAGGTGCTGACAAGTGAGGCCAAGAAATGTTAAGGGACTGGCCCAGAAACTGACTCCAGGGCTTCATGTTATTATTCATCCAGGGGCAAGCTCCAGATGCTGTGGTCCCAAAGGAAGGCATTTTAAATCCATCAAGTCCAGACCGCAGAATTCCTTTGTTCTCTCGGTTTCTTTTCTCTAGCCCCACGTAAGACACACAGAGGAGAGAAACTCACTGACACAGCAAGCTCAGAGGAGCTGCACATCGCAGCCACCTGCATCTCCACAGCTGCAGTGTAATTATGAGCTGGGCTGGAACTGTGTTTGAGACCGAAGCCTCGGGATCAGGCTCTTAATCAGGATCTCAAGGGGTGAGATTTAAAGACTGTCTCAGATCAGTCAGAGGAGGGGAGCCTCGTGCTTAGAGAGAGAGTGTTCCTGAGAGTTGGCTGATGAGTTAATGACCTTGGGCAGTTTCTTAGGAGGGCAGGTAAGCTTTGCTCCTGTGCATATTGATGCCTGAGCTCCCCGTGATTGCGTTCTGGCTAGCTGTGTATTATCATTCGAAGCTGTTTTTCCTGGCAAGACTTGGGATGTGCAGTTGCTGCCAAAAAGTTACGAGTTCTGTGCCAGTTGATTGGGGGGATTTAGGTTTTTCTCGACACAGAAAATAAGTTATTTTCTGTCCACAACGATACCTTTCAAAATCTCTTCACTGCTTTACTCAGCCTTTGAAGGTGCCCTCTGCAGACGTCAACCCAACATCCCCTGAGTCTTATCGGCCGGGAATTCTACTAAGAAAGAGGACAGAGACCATGGAGGAAAGAATAGGAAGGGCATCTATGGTGAATGCCACAGCATGGAAGGGCAGGACACCATTGCAGAGAGAAGCTCCTGCCTCTACTGTCCCCCAACATTGATCAGGGGCCAGATCAATGTTGGGGATTCTGCTAGGACTAACGGACTATCTATGAATCTGGTATAGGTGGTTGGGAGTACTGCATTTACTCCTTATTCTTCAGCCATACTTGAGGTTGAGGTAAGCACGGTGCTATTGGTAGCTCCCTCTACCTCAGTTCTCAGTCCTTGCAGCTTCCAGGTTTACCACCAGGCCCAGCCTCCAACC
The DNA here is from genome assembly GCA_019843855.1 of Hylomyscus alleni. Taxonomy (NCBI): domain Eukaryota; kingdom Metazoa; phylum Chordata; class Mammalia; order Rodentia; family Muridae; genus Hylomyscus; species Hylomyscus alleni. Next base: position 25,931 of record JADRCC010577981.1, read on the forward strand.
CAAAGCCTACAACAAGCACCTTGTCCGCTGGGGCCTCAGAGGCCATTTGAAATGTCTTTAAATTTTTGAAATAAAGACAAAACAAAAGAAAACATAGAATATCACCCAAATTAAATTTAAACCATACCTGAAGGAGTTTTTTTTCATTTTTATTTTTTATCCCCTACAACTAGTCTCAAACAGAGCCATATAATGGATGACACCTACTCTCTCTCTCTCTCTTTCTCTGTGCGGGTGTGTGTGTGTGTGTGCGTGTGTGTGTGTGTGTGTGTGTGTGTGTGTGTGTGTGTGTAGGGGCTGTCAGGAATAGCCAGAGTGGCATGGGTGAGAAGCTTCTATAGCACTCTGCACACCGTTTGTGCAAAAACCCCGAGGAGAAGGCTGCTGTGGTACAGTGCTAGGGTGGGAATGTTACTAGGATTTTAACTTGGTGGGAAGTTTTTTGAAATGGAGCAACTTTTCAATGGAGGAAAATGCACAGCTGACATCGATGGTTTTGTGCAGTGGACCAAATCCGCTCCATTAGCCTAGGTGATGTCTCGGTGCCACCTGACCTAACAGGGGGACAGGTGAGCGTGTTCCAGATTCGTAAGTTCCCTCCTCCCTCAAAAAGGAGTGGTTAAGCTGGGGGGTTGATTACGAATTTCTGTGCTACTTGGTCAACTGACAACTCCCAATTCGGGGGATAAAAGATGGCTAACTTGAGGTTGTTAAAATCACTAGGAAAATATCCCTCCCTTCCTATGCCATTTCAAACCCATGCTAACTGATCCACTTCTGGGGTCAAGGAGCTGGTATTCTGTATAGATTATTATGTCCTCAGCACTTCCCTTGTCCCCTTAAAATATTTCCTCAAATTCCAGGAAAGTGGCCATTAGGATGCATGGGCCATTGGTTACATAAGCTGAGTTAATAAAGAAACCTTCACAGGGCATGGGCACACTTAGGAGAGCTTTTGCTGTGTTGGGCACTTAACTCTTTTCAAATCTTTGGAACCCAGGTGACTTCAGTAACTCATTTTAGAAGTAAGAGTTCATTCAGGTTTAGCAAAACGTTTGTTTCTATGATTACACATGGCTAATTGATGATACAGTCAGGACGCAACCCCAAGCCTGCTGGGCTTTCCTTCTGTTATGCCAAGCTGCTTCATTGTCCAATAATACATTTTTTTCATATGTTAAGGGAAAAGAAATTTCATCCTGTAAGCCCCTTGATAGTTTTTCATCTTGAGCAACAGAGGTAAGCCTCTGCATAGAGAGGCAAGTTATTTGCCATCCTGCAGACAAACTTGAAGTGTGACTGTAGAGTGTCACGGTAGAGCATAGAATTAACATGGCAGGAAATCCAATCTCGCCATCCACACGGTGAGAGATGAGCAGCTCTCCTAACACACAGCAGAAAGGAGGGATGGACGCTCGCCATCCACACGGTGAGAGATGAACAGCTCTCCTAACACACAGCAGAAAGGAGGGATGGACACAAGGAGAAGATCGGGAAAATAGCAGATAAGGAAGAAAAGCCAGAGCATGGCTTATAGATATTCCTAAAGAACAGGAACGAACAATCTAAACAAAAATATTAAAGGTGTAGTTAAGGGAAAGCTTCAATTAAAAGGTGGGAAAGCTGCATTCTAAGAAATGCACACATAATGCATCCTCAAATAAAATCATTTACTTCGTTCTCTACAAAAACTGGAGCAAGGAGCCATTCTATAAACATCTATTGTGTATCCTATATTCAAAATAGGATACATTCTATAAATATCTATTGGGTATCGTATATCCTATAGTGAAAGCCACAGACTGCATATGCGTGAGGGCCACAGATATGCCCAGATTCTAGTGCACTGAAAGGCATATCTGTATAGAAATAGGACATAGCGACCATTTAGGCCGCCAAGCAGTACTTACTGTCCTCTGCTTCAGTTCCTGCCTTGACTTCTTTCAGTAACTGATTATTTTTTTTGGATGTGTAAACAAAGTAAATTTTTTTTCTCCCCCAAGTTGCTTTTGGTCATGGTGTTATCACAGCATAGAAAGCAGACTAGAACAATGACTGGTGAATGACTAATGGACTAATGGCCTTAGCTCACATAGGAAAGTCTGGTTAGCTGGACAGTGGTGGCGCACGCCTTTAGTCCCAGCACTTGGGAGGCAGAGGCAGGCGGATCTTTTGAGTTCGAGGTCAGCCTGGTCTACAGAGTGAGTTCCAGGACAGACAGGGCTATACAGAGAAACCTGTCTGGAAAAACAAAAACAAACAAACAAAAAACAAAAACAACAAAAAAGGAAAGTCTGGTTATAGATGCCCTTACGTGTGTAGGGGGCAGGCTGCTCATGCTGTCTCCTTGGTCCTTTTAGTCTTGATTGTTCTGTGTTCTTCCTTAGCCTTAGGTAAGATTTGGTGAACACTTCTTGGCCTGGCTTGCCCTGGCCATGAAAGTCTTAGATGACTGCTGCATGGAGCTTCCAGAATCTTACTGATGGAAAGAAAACTCAATGTGGGCAGGGACTGGCAAAGTGTCCATGGGTCCAAGGCCCTGGGATTGGAAACCTGGACAACAGCCTAAAGGCAATATCCCAGACCAAGAAAGCTTGAGCAGGAAGGGCAGGAATCTGGTCTTGTTGACACAGCAGCAAGAGCAGATCTGGGTTAGAGTTAGACTCCACCTCAGACCACACCTAGGGCCACAAACTCTGAGGACAGTGAGGAGGACGAGTAGTCAGCCTTCCTCAGCCCATTTAGTTGAAATTCTCAGTTCTACAAGCCATTTTCCTACTCACGGAGTTTCAGACATTCCTCCTGGCCATTGTATCACCAATCACTAGACAGTTTATTCCTCTGCACGTTTATAACTGGTAAGAAAAAACACTACAGAACTCGAGTGTATGCCTCCTGGGAATACATCAGGTTAACTGGATTGCGCTGTTTCTTAGTCTTCTTTCAGTGGCTTAACACAAATTCATTTGGACACAGCCACACTTATTGCCTACAATGTAATTTTAGGCAGAGGATGATGCTGGAATCTCAAATGTCTTCAAAATGAACAGCGATTGAAGGATACTTTCAATTTATTCCACCGAGTAACAGAACATGGATCCTTGTGCTTTCAGAGCTGGAGGAAAATAGAGGTCACTCAGTTAAAAGACCGTTCCTGTGCAGAGAAACTGAGGCTCGAGCAGTGTGGAGGTGGACTATGCTTGGCCCCTGGGAAGTTGGCACTGTTAAGAATAGGTGTGGGCAGCCTTGTGGGAGGAAGTGTGTCACTATGTGGGTGGGCTTTGAGGCTCCTATGCTCAGGTTCTGCCCAATAAGGAATGAGAGCTTCCTCTCTGGCTTCCTGTGGGAGGCAGTCCCCTTCTGCTGCCTGCAGATCAAGAAGGCGGGACTCTCAACACATCCGGCACCATGTCTGCCCACACGCTGCCATGATTCCTGCTGTGATGGTAACAGACTTCACCTCCGAAACTGTAAGTCAGCCCCAGTGACATGTTGTCCTTTGTAAGAGTTGCCATCGTCATGATGTCCCTTCACAGAAATGAAACCCAAACTAAGATGGAGAGCGTGATGCTTCATCTTGTCAGTGTGACTGGATTTAGGCTCACTGTGGGAAAACACCTCTGGATATGCTTGGGATGGTGTTCCCAGAAAGATTTAGCCGGAGATGGAAGCTCTCCCCTGGATGCGTGCAATACTATCCATGGGCTGGGGTTGCAGACTGATTAAAAAGGAGAGAGCTGTCATCTCTCTCTGCTTCCTAAACGTGGGTCCTATGTGACAAGCTGCCACAGCTGCCTGCCGCCATGCCTTCCCATCTTGATGGACGGCTCTTTCACACCACACACCGAAATAAATCCTTCCTAACTTAAGTTGCTTTTGTCAGGTATGTCCGTCACCACAATGAGGAAGTAATTAACATAGAGAGGTAAAGTGCCTATTCAAAATAATCAAGAAAAAGTGGAAAGAGATGGGAACAGCATAGAGATTCTGAGCCATGTTACAACACAGTGAAACGGCAGAGACTTAATACAAATTTAACAATACAATGGAATATTTCAAGAAACAGTTGACTTTAATCTGAGTTTCAAACTTTTCCCGCTAGAGTGCACATCAGCTTCTACTTTGGTACATTGTGCTTTGGAATGAGTGAGTCACACAAAGGACAGACTGCAGTGCCATCTACTTTAGTTAAAAGGCAAAGTTAAAAGGAAGCTGGCACTGACAGGCTTAGCGATGGGCAAAGTAACTCCCAGGAAAAAGGACGCTGAGTGACTCACCGATGCCCTGCTCAGCATCCAGAGGTTGGCTTTGCCTCCTTGATGCTGGCCTAGGCGTGGATGGAGGTTTTGATTTAAGGATAATGCAGGGTAGATTACTTGATGATTAAATCTGTGTCCCGGGGCTAGTCAGCATTACTTGGGGCCTTATTCCCATATCCTACTCTTATTTCCTCTTGAGGGTGCACACTATGCAGCAAGAAACAAGTCCATGAAACTCGTTCAGGAGACATGGTTACATAAACTATTACTAGTTTTCTTAGGCTGCTGTAAAATGTTGCCATATGTTCAGTGATTTAGAGTGTCATTATCTCACAATTCTAAAACCTAGAAGGCTTACTTAAAGGTGCACACAAGTAGGAACAAAACCATGTTTACTTCTAGAGTTCTAGGAAGAATCTGGCCCTGGGTCCTGCTGCCTTTCATAG
>JADRCC010577986.1:0-33711 GCA_019843855.1 Hylomyscus alleni
GAGAGAGAGAGAGAGAGAGAGAGAGAGAGAGAGAGAGAGAGAGAAAGGAAATGGCCAGACTTTACCCTGCTGCTGAAAACTATCTAATAGCTTTGGACCAGTCAGTAGAAGAAAGCCTGCAGTGACTGAATTACTGAAAGGTAATTTTACTTTGGAAAATGAGGATTTCTGTGCCATAAATGTACGCATTCCAGTGACTGCTGTAATTTGGAAACAAATAGCCCTTTTCATTTGAAAATGACTAGAATCACTGCCAGTGTGCAGGACGTTTTGTTTCTCAGGCTTTTACATGAAAAATACAATGTAATTCTCATTATTTCTGCCCTCACTCACATCTTATTAGACAGAATGCAAAATGGTTATCTCCGCTCTCTTAGGCTAAATCTACGCAGGAAAGAATTTTCTCCTCCACCCCACCTTTTTCCTCCAACCTCTGGACAGGGGTCTAAATAATAGAAGAGTGCTCGTTTTTGCTCTTTCAGTTTATATAAAGTTCCGGTGAGTTCTCAGATCTTGATCCGCTACCCAATTCATCTCAAAGACAGCATGGAGAAAGGGTCCCACCACTGGCTTGGCATTTATTAACCTTATATCCTGGCTGCAAAGAAAATCAGATGACAGTAGACACTGATAATTTTCTGCCTGTTTTTTTTTTTTTAGATCTTAATATTAAAAAAAATGTTCATAGACCGTTGTTTCTCTTTCTTTCTTTCTCCCTCTTTCTTTCTTTTTCTTTTTTAAAGTTCTCAGTTCAAATGCTTAGGATCTCACAGCAGCCTTCTTGGGGTAAAGATTTATGTTTTCTGAAACACACCTTGTCATACTTAATATCTGGGATAAAATTATGGCTAATTGAAAACATAAATGCCATTATTATTATCATTGTGAATGGGGAAAGATCTCAATGGAGATTGAAACACTCTATTCCTCATGGCTCCTGGTTAACTAATCCAAGGACTAGATTATGGCACAGGGACTCCTTCCTGTACTAAAGGCAGACACGAAATGCAAATGGATACTATATTAAAAGAAATTGCTTTGTTCTTAGAATCGTGTTAATATTTTTGCTATGTGAATAGACAACAAAAGATGAAGAAAAGACCAGAGATTAGGGGTGGATAAACTTTGTTAATCATGCTCCATCCGTGGTGATCTCTGTCCAGGTAGTGCCAGACCACATCATTTACATTAAACCCTCCCCTGCATTCCTTCCAGACAAAAAAGTCTAGCTTTTAAGGAACAATCTGGTTTTGTGTTTTTTTTCTAGCCCATTGTATGAGACACATAAACTTTGTCAGCAACAAGGATGAATAGATGGATAGAAGCAGCAATGCTCTGGCTGCTAGAGAAACAGGAAGTTGGAGAACACTGCATTTTTTTTCCAGTCTTCTATTCTGCATTCCTCCTAGACATTTTCAAGCAAGTCAAGGTCTAGTCCTCACTATGCCCCATCCCCATCCACCTTTAGAGTGATCCCTTCACATTCACAATTAGAAAGTTCTTTAAACTTATGCTAAGGATTCTGCATAAAAGCCAGACTCTGTGCAGCTGGAGAAGGGCAGGCTTGCAATACTCTTTTCCTCCGATAACACAATAATCAAATAGGAGACACAGGTTAGAACAACTAAACTGTAGTTACACATGCTAGGTTATCTGTTATACGATGCCAGGAGGACTTGCTCTTTAAGCACAAGCTCTGACTGTAACTAATGTTCAGTAGCCATCAACAAATTATGACTTGTGACACATTTGGTGCTGCTGTGTTAAGCTCAAAGTCCAATGGAGAAAATATATGGTTTTCATTACAAAATTGTTCCTGTTTACAATTCTAATATCCTCTTCATTATCTACTTTTTCAGACATTTTAGGCAGTCTTGAAGACCTGGGGCAACTCTAGTCCTGTCATATAGAGAAATTAATGCTGTTAAAGTTGGCCTAGTTACCCTCTGGGACAACTGAAGATGAGGAAATATAAGCCTCTGTTTTAAAAATGAAATGATTAAAGGCAGAAACACCTTGGTCATTCTGCAGCTGCTTAACTTTTAATAAAATCCACAGGCTTCTATATTCTCTCTTTCTCTCTCCCTCCCTCCCTCTTTCCCCCCCTCTCTCTCTGTATCTCCCTCTCTTTCTGGTTTCCTCCTCCTCTTCCTACTCTCTTGTCTTCCCCCTCTCTCTCCCTCCTCCCTTTCCCTCTATTCCTCCACCCCTATTCCCCAGACTCTGAAATTTTAACTTTAATTCTGTAACAGGAAGCTTGCTCTGAAGACACTGAAGTATAAGAGTGACATCATTATAAAAAGCACATTCATTCAGAAGGAGCAGGCACAGTGAAGCCAGGAGCACACTCTCCAGTCAGTAAGCTAATTAGGGACACTATAAGAGGTCTTTCTTACAAGAACTGACAGACTTAATTCAGCTTCGGGAAAACACTTAAGCCCAAAGCATCTCCACAGATAGATGTGTGGTGCAGAACTCAGCTTGTACCTTTTCACATGGCCTTCATCCTGAGAAAGCTACTCAGAATTTTTCAGAGAGAGCTTACCAAAGTAAGCTGACCAAAGCGAAAGGCTCATATGTCAGGAGAAAATGGCAGGAAATAACTCAGAAGAATTGAGCATGACCTTTGCCTCTCATGGGCCAAAGAATACAGTCAGAATTTCACCTCTGACTCTGCCAACCTTAGACATTTCATCTGGTTAAGTGAACAAGATCAGAGGCAGGACCTGAACTTAAACTAACATATCCACTCTGTAAATGTTCTAATTGCACTGTTTTGTTTTAGGGATTCTTGAATGTTTTCCATTCTACCTTTCCTTTCCTTTTCTCCTTTTGAGTTTATTTGTATTTACCAGTATTTAGCTCAGACACAAAATTGCGATTTTGTACAAAGGAAAGATAAATGGTCTATGTAAGCTGCTTTCAGTGTTTGTCCGACTGCTGCACACAGAGGCGCATTTGATTATCAGTGTAAAATACCCATGTTTTACAAGATGATTAAGTCAAGGTCACTGAAGTTCATCTCCAACACAAAAACATACTGGATGAGAAAAGATTAGCCTATGTCTCCCCCAAAGACCAAGCAGTTGAACTAAGAAAATTAGGGGTCCAAATTTTGAGCAGAATCGTTTAAAAGTTAGGCAAAAACATAACTAAAAACATTTGGAGACCCTGAAACAGTGACTTCAATTCACTGTATAGAGCAGCCAGAGGGAAAACAGCCAGTCTCATATAACACACTCCCCCTGATCTCTGCCCTTTTTTGCTTTTTAGTGAGCTTGCGGACAGATGAGGGAGATGCTGTCCTGTGGAGGAAGTCTCAGTGGTCACCTGTAGGGAGCTATGCAATGATGTCTAATTCCCTTCCTTTTCTAGGCTCTGACAACAAAGTATTTGAAATTTTACAGTTAAATGTTTTCCCCTTTGTGCTGTGATGGTTTTGTAAACTTCAAAATTCACCTAATTAAAATTTAATACCCTTAAGTCTAAAGACCTTACAAGAAACTGCAAATACCTTGCTAGAGATGAGACGGCAAGCAGATTTAAAGAAATTTTAGCTTTCAGATAATCATAGCAATAACGTCAGCATAATCAAGAACCTGCTGTTCTAACTGCCTTATATGCTTAATCTTCAACTCCACTGCAGCCCTTTGTAAATAAGAGACTGCAGGCCCAGAGAAGTTCCCCCAATGCTAAAGACTAAACACAGTCACCAGCATCCTCAAGGAAACAAACTTTACAGTTAATCCTAATTCAGGAGGAGGCAGGAGAGTCCCCTGAGAAAAGACAATGCCAGGTGAGCCTCTCAAATCATACAGCTTTCTTTATCCCCTGCTCAAGGCTCAGGATGGGAGCATAGCACCTTTAACACTAACCTCAGATGACCAAATGGTCTCTCTCCATTCCTTTGCATTCCTGCAGCAACTTGCTAATGTGTTGCTACTCTGTTATCTTTCCAGAGATGTTTTTGAATCCAATAGTAAAATGCCAGGATATATCTTCGATGGTTCCTGACAAGGTAAAAAAAAATAGCACATGCTTCTCGGGAAGCCACTTTTTTTCTTAGACACAGTATCAGCTCATAGACTGAGTCTAAATCCACCTATGCATGTGCTTCCTTGTTTCATTTGGAGATTAACTGTTAAGAACAAAGGGGATGAACAGAATCAACACTCTCAGCACAGGTGCAGAGTTCTCATCACCCAGTGAACAGCAGAGGCATAATCTTCAATTCGTTTGAATGTCTTAGTCCTATCTTAAATTACAAGAAAAAAAATGAAATGTTTTCTCATTGATTTAAATTATATAAGTTCACAATAATATATAATCAAGCATCGGTGTCTACCATTAGCTTGATGAACAAGTCACTTCATATCCACACTATTTTTTTTTACCAACAGTAATTTGAATAAATCCTCTTCACAGGCACACTTAACAGAATTTAGGTGAGAGTCATATTTGATGAAATAAGAAAAATAAAGAAGGCATCTGTGAATGAAAACTTTTGATTCAAATCAGAAAATTCTAAAACAAAAAAAAAATCTCAACTGTAGATGTGCCTTTGACCACAAGAGGACTTATAAATATTACCTTATTATGCCTCACACATCTGAAATAATGATTTCAAAAGAAGTTGACTAAAGCAAAGTGAATGTCATGATTTCATTTTGTTTTGTTTTTTGTTTGTTTGTTTCTTTGTTTTGGGTTTGTGGATGCATAAAATTTGTTGTTTTATTTTGTTTTTAAGGGAGAAAGAACAAGAAGTTGGGTGAATAAGACAGGGAGGGTGAGATCTGCGAGGAATTAGGAAAGAGGAAATAATATGATTGGAATACGTTGTAATAAATGAATAAAAATGAATTTGTACTACCAAATAAAAATAAGAGTACGATTTTTCATTTTGTAACTTCAAGAATGACGCTAAAAATTTGGCAATCAGCTATATATCTCTAAATTTATACTTAAATCTAAGATACCTCATATTGGAAACTATTGTTGTATCCAGTAAAATATTAAATAATATTTCCTGACTTCTTTTTTATTTATTATTATCATTACTATTATTATTATTAATTTTGAGATAGGATTTCTCTGTATAGTTCTGGTTTTCCTGTAATTCTTCTTTGAACTCACAAAGATCTGCCTACCTCTGCCTCTAGATTGCTGGGATTAGCAGTGTGTGCCACCACTGCCTAGTTACCCTGACTTCTTGAGACATTCAAGAGGGCATTTTTTGGTTTATTTGTTTGTTTGTTACAACTTAGTTCAACTTCATTTTAAAATAGTAAAAAATATTGGCATTTTCTTGATTAGGGCCATCTCTTCCCAGATGATAAAGTTGTATCAAGTTAGGGAAAAAAAGTAACTGACCCACAACCAGAACAGTAGTATTAAATGTTAGAATGCATTCATATTATTATAAACATACCTTCAGAACTTCTTAATATTAAGAATTTAAAAATCTGTCCTCATTAAGTATATTTTAAACTAAATATGTAAGACTTTTGTACAAGAACATTAAATTTATTGTAGTTTGCCCCTCATCTTCTCTTTCCAACTTCTGCCATATTCCACAACTCCTGCTCAAATTCATGACCTCTTATTATATAAATTATTTTTCTATACACACAGAAATCTAACACTAATGAATTCATTTAATGTGGTATGAATGCATATATAGATCTCTATTACCATCAAAAGAAAGCTTCCTCGGTGTTTGCTGAGAGGTTATGTATGGGTATACGGAGCATCACTGAGAAAACAGAACTTATATTGCTTTAGAAAATAGCAGTGGTAGATTCTTCTCTAAGTAGTGTCTCTCAAGACAGGGACAGTTGGCCATGCTCATGGATTAGTAGAATTAATATTGTAAAAATTATCAGCCTACCAAAAGCAATTTACAGATTTAATGTTATCCCCAAAATTCCATGAGAATGATGCTCTTCAGAAAAAGAATAAATGTAAATGAATAAGATACTTAAATTTCAGATGGAACCATAAAAAATAAAAGATCCCAGGGAGCCAAAACAATTCTGAGCATAAAATGAAAATTCTTGGAGGGATGAGCACATCAGATTTCAAGATATATTACAGAGTGATAGTAACAAAAGAACATGGATCTGGAAGAAGACAGACACGTAAGTCAACAAAATGGAAGAGCTAGATATTCATGCATGTAACCCCAGATATCTGATTTTTATAAATAAAGATGCAAAAGTTACACTCTGTAAGAAAGACAGCATCTTCAACAAATAGTGTTGGAAAACTGGAATCCTACATTTAGAAGAATTCAGTTAGAGCAATATGTGTCCCCTTGTATGAAAATTAATTCTACGAAGAGGAAGGACCTCGGTGTGAATCTTGGAGGAGGGTTATGGTCTATCTACCTTCAGAGAAATATAATTAAATGACCCAAGCCCTGTGGATAAAGCGTAGGTGGAAATTACTGAAGAATGTGTCTAGTTATGTGACTACTCTCTCATAGTCATGTGACTACTCTCTCACCATTGCCACAGTGACACGATTTGGACTAGTTCAGAAGATTTCACCAACAATAATCATGAGTCTTGATCAAATAGTAACACATCACTTTTATTGTCCTTCTTTTGTTTTATGGGAAGACTAAAATCCTATTGTACTATGTTGTTTTACTCAGGTCTCCATTTCCTGCAGCTCAAGAGTAATTTCTAATTGATACCTTTAGCAGAGAAACCTATTTCTTTAATCTCATTATGCTTTTACTTTTTTTTATTTTTACATTATACTTTTACTGACTAATTTTTAATATCCTCATCTAAGTCTTGTTTTCACCTCATTGTGATATAGCAAATTTTTTAAAATAAGAGATCATAGAAATATGTCATATTGTGACAAATAAAGGAAAAAAAAAGACAAATTCATGAAAAGGATGCTGATAACAAGATGTGTCAAAGATGCACACAAGTTGATTCAGTGACATCAGTACAAGGTGAGCTCAGTAGAATGATGTGATGCTAACATCTCTATAAGAGGTAGTCAAAGCCAGCAAAACTGATGGATTGAATATAATCAAAAGACAAAGCTAAGGAATCAGCAGAAGGGCACAGCAACAGATATACGGGTAAAGAAAATAAAGTATACACAGATTACAAAGACTTATTCAGTCATAGTGGATTAAATTGGATCACTTGAAAAACAGTGAATGGAAATAAAGAACTTACGTTAAGCCAAAGAAACAACCCTCAGAAAAACAAAGTTGGAGCATTTCTCTAATATATGCAACCTAGATTTACTTATATAAATAATAAATAAATAATGTCTATGCTTATTTATATTTGTATATACATATTCAGGAAGATTTATATGATGCATATTTATACACATGAGTATTGGAGATGTCAGGAGAGGGTAAAAAGGTTCTGTTAAAAAACGTCAGGATACATAAGACCCCAAAATTTTGATAAAATTACTGTTTTGTGGAAGAAAACACGAACGGATGACGTACTCTTTATGGCCATTGAAGCATGGATCACTCTTGGAGACCGTGTTGTATAATTTATCTAGGTACTTACTACACAATGTGCTTTGCTACACTCATGTCATGCTGACTGTCACAGTCACTCTTCTATTGCTGTGAAAGACACCATGGCAAAGGAAACTTCTAATAAAGGAAAAATTGAATTTGGGCTTTGTTCATAGTTTCAGAGATTTAGTCCATTTTTGTCATGACACAGAGCATCGGAGCATTGTAGCCCTTGGTGTTTGAACAGTAGCTGAGTTTTACATCTTGATCCTCAGGGAGACAGAGGGAGGAATTTGGGGGGTTGGGCCTGGTATAGGCTTTTGAAACCTTCAAGCCTACTCCCAGTGACACATTTCTTTCAACAAGGTAGCACCTCCTAATCCTTCTAATCATTTCAAATAGTGCCACCCTTTTCTGACTAATCATTCAAATATATGAGCCTATGGGCCTTATACTCATTAAAACCTGCACACTAGTATAACACATAGTGGTCCATGTATCTATTTTGTCCATAAATATTCACCAAGTTGTTAACCATGCTTTGTATCTGTTGGCTTGGAGCGATATTTAATAGGTAATTGAAATGTATCTTTCTCTATCTTCATAAACTACAAACAAGTGAAAAATTATCAAAAGCACAACAAAATACAACCAAAATGTTAACATTTAATTTATACACTTTAGTATGGGCAAACTTTTACCTACATTGAGTATCTCAGAGGCATGATGTTCTAAGGTTAATCAATATAATGTACATCAATATAAAATTTCAAGAAAACCAGAAAAAGAAAGCATGTGCAAAGTCCAGAAACCATGGCCATATCATGGAAGGTGCTCTTACAGGCCTTTCTAATAGCCTGTGGCTATCATGGAAGGTGCTATTGGAGGCCTTTCTAATTGCCTGTGGCTATCATGGAAGTTACTCTTGGAGGCCTTTCTAATTGCCTGTGGCTATTTGCATTACTTGAGAGGTGTGTCTTAATTTCCTATATCTGAAATATTTATTAACGGGAATATACTAGGAACCTCTCTGACATCTTCCCTTTCTTAATCTTGGTTTATCTAGTTATCTTATTTGATTCAAAACCAAATTAGCAGTATTATCCACAACCCTAGATGTGAATCATATATTTCAGAAGGATATCTGGAGTTTATCAAAATTCTTAGTAACTACTAAGGTCAAAATCTCGCTGTGCAATCTCCAGGGGCACCGCCTCTGCTGGTCTTTCTGGTACCTCATTCTCAAAGCTATAAGGGATTTTTGAAAACTGATAATGTATCTTATTGTATCCAGTTCATCAAATCCTGGATTCTTCGAAGTTTTGATTAATTTTTAAACTGGGAAATCTTTGTGTCAGATTCATTTTATCTGAATCCATTTTCCATATCTCAGGGTGTCCTTACCACGGGAACTGTAAGTAACCTGCTTTAGGTTCTTCCGCTAATGCCATCACAGCCTTCGTTTCAAGCTGCAACCACAGATATGGCAACTTAATGTCACAATACCACTTCAGAGCACTCAGCGTGTTATTGTTCTCAGATGTATGAAAGCACATTAGAATAAGGTTTTCTTTTGTGCCATTTCCCATCTATTTTTATAATGCACGGCAGTAGTTTATATCTTATACTGTAGAATCTCCTGAGGAAATCTGAACAGCTTTGGGCAGAATCTTAAAGTTTTGGTTGCAGTACAAGCCTCCCTCATTATTATATTTTATAATATTTTATATTATATTATATAATTTTCTCTATATAATATATTACATATTTTATAATCATTTTATAAATGATAACCCTGATGCCGTCACTTAAGCATAAATAGTCCCTCCACCTACAGATATGGAATCTGACATCATTTTAATTATAGAATCCATATAGTTGTAACATATTATAGAATGACACTTAGACTTTTAAGCTTTTATTGCAACATTCTAAAAAGTTCATGCCCAGCCAAAGTACATTGTAAAATAATTATTTAAAGAAAAAATAAATGTGAGCTTAAGGAGCTTGAACCAAATCTGTTGTTAAATGAGGATCTAGAATCTATTGTTTAAAGGAAACTTATTTTCATCAAGGCTTTGTGAAGTTAAGAGCAAAGGAGAGAAATAGTTGATCTTTCTGTGGCTCCTACAAAATCAGGTGAACCAAATTGACCTAAGGACTCAGGAGGATCAATATTCTGTGAATATTATAATAAATGCTTGTGAATTTTAATAAATAATAGAATTTAATATATGTTTTTAAGACCTAATACTATTTGGGAAACATAAGAGCAGACTAACCCATAACTCCCAAACTTCAGGACACCCTGAATACAAACTGAAGACGTTCATTTACCCGAGTGTTAACTGGATTCTGAGTTGATTTCCGTTAGACTGGCTGTGATGGAATCCATGGGAATGTGGATGCCTAATAGATTTCATTTGTTGAAGGGTACGGAGAGATCTTTCCGCAGCTGTTTCTGCTCCAGAGCCTAAAGGGTATAAAATCCTTTTAACTGTCCTCCCATCCCCCACTCATGATAAATCTCCTGGACTGCCTCACAGCTCTAGCAACACAGAAAGTTCAGTTTCCTTCCTCAGAGAGATAAGAGGATCTTAACCGGTGGCTCTGAGCTCTGCATTTCCTATTTCACGCTCAGTGCATACAACTTAGGTTAACTCTCTTCATATGTCATGGGTTCTTTAACAAGCGCACACTGCCCGCTATAAGACACACAACATCCCATTTCCTGCAAATGTGTCATCTACATAGAATAAATTCAGTAAGCAAAAATGTATACCAACTGGTTTAATGAAAGTTGTTAAATTTTTGTACCCTTTAAGTAAATAACAATGTAAAATATCCCTATATATCTTTCCATTCTAAAAATCAAGATATAGCTATCAGTTATATTATGGAATCTCATAGTATGTACCAAACACCCAGTTGTGAAAGAGAGCCTGGTGATATAAAATGGAACCCTGGGATCCTGGCCAAAAAAAATGATACAAGATGCTACTCCTAGGAGGAATGTAGCCCACAGACTATGAAGAGCTTCTTCCCTTATTAAGACTCTAAAAAGTGGAAGTGACAACTTTGTTTACTAAATGTCACAGGGTATATTTCACCTTACTCCAATAAATAAAATTATTACATAATGGTGTGTCTGATTAATTTATTATAACACAGTAGCCTTTAATAAGTGTTACTAATAGATAGCATTATGTGTATGTATGTGTGTGTATGTGCACGCACACACATGTATGTTTGTGTGCATATTTTGATTTTTTTGTTTTTGTTTTTGTTTTTGGTGTTTTTTTTTTTTTTTTTTTCTGAGACAGGATTTCCTCTGTATAGCCCTGGCTGTCCTGGAACTCTGTAGACCAGGCTGGCCTCGAACTCAGAAATCCGTCTGCCTCTGCCTCCCAAGTGCTGGAATTTAAGGCATGTGCCACCACAGCCTAGCTGCTTCTTCTTAAAGTAAGAAGTAGTATGTTGTGTAATAATAAAACAAAATTCTTAGACACCAAGAACCATTTTTAGGAACACACAACATTAACAATCTCTTTATGTTTCTTTATTTCCTATAGATCTTTATTCATCTAAACGCAGAAACATACACACACACACATTCTTCTGTCTCTGTAGCTTGTTAATGTATCATCAAATGTAATATATTCTTTTTTCTTAATATTCTATTATGTTTATTATTTTAAGACAATGTTTCTTTATTTTTACTCTTTTTAATTGAAAATTTCTCAAATGCTCATACTGTGCTTTGGTGAAATCTACTATCCATCACTTTCCCTCCAGTTCCTCCCATATCCTCTACAACTTTTCTATACCAAATTTATGTGTTCTCTCTTACGTGTTTTTAAACTCACTGTGTTCTCTTAGGGTTGGGTTGGTAGCAGAAAGGTCTTATGCTCACAGATCTCCAGGGAAACCAGGAATGGTAAGAACCCAGGATTTTCCTTTCAAAGGGAAGCCTGTATAACCTGTTTTTCCATAATGCTTAAAATTGCAGGTAATTAATAACCTAGTAAACTGTGGTATCTGTTTGGCCAGGTCAGATCAAGTTCCCCTAACGAGAACTGAAGATATCCAGTAACTTAATTAACCCTTATATTACCTGTATCGCCACCCCTGACCCTAAGCTTCCACAACCAGGAGCAGAGACACCTAATAGTTTAAAAGACCCTTACTTTACCTGTATAGCCAGGGGTTCCCCCAAGCTACCATTAAGAGAACCAGGAGTGACTAATAGAACAAATGACCTCTATATTATCTGTATGACTGAGACCAGACCAGATTCTTCTTTACGGCCTTAATATAACACAGGTAGCCTATCTCCAGAACCCATCTTCTTGGAAGACATGACACAAACTTCAAAGTCCACATTTTACACAGTTTAAATGGAAAAAATGTTTTTTTTTCTTTTTTTTCTAAGATTTATTTATTTATTATATGTAAATACACTGTAGCTGTCTTCAGACACCCCAGAAGAGGGCGTCAGATCTTACTGTGGGTGGTTGTAAGCCATCATGTGGTTGCTGGGATTTGAACTCATGACCCTCCAAAGAGCAGTCAGTGCTCTTCCCCACTGAGCCATCTCACCAGCCCAAAAATGTTTTTAATGTTCTCTACATTTATATTCCTACTAAACCAAATATATGAAGAAACTAGTAGACTATGTCTTATGAAGTTGTGGCTACATTGAATCTGCCATCACTTTGTTATTGCCACATATTTTGTCTTATACTTACTAACATATATCAAATTTTTAGGATAATACTTTTTTGACAATTTTATGCATGCATGTAACATAATTTGACAATATTCACTGTCTCCACTGCTGGCGTTTGTCCTTCCTTCCCTCTGGCAGTTTTCACCTTCCACAGCCTTTGTGATCCTCTTTCATGGTCACATATTTTCCATACATGAGTGAGGGCACTCAATATTTCTCTCTGTGAGTCTAGCTTCCTTCATTTCCCATTGCGTTATGTGCAACACGGTGACCTCCAGTTCCATTTGTTTTCCTGAGTGATATAGAGTCTTCTTCTTTGGTATGGCTAAGCACAGCTCCAAAGCGTTCATGAGGGACACTACCCTCCTTATGTACCATATTGAGTGTACTGAGGTTCAGCTTTGGGTATTTCTGAGAGTCAGAGCCAGCAATTGTGGGAGAGGCTATAGCTAGGGGAAACATTCGGTCTCAATCTTGGACTATGTAATGGGTGGGAAAACACAGAGACTGCCAGCCAGTGCCTAGCTGGCGATAGTATTGCTTTTTTAATTATTACGTGCATCCTAATATCTCTTTGATTTTTTTTAAAAACATAATCCCCTCGTTTTACTTTATTATTATTTGATAACTTGTACATAAACGCAATGTGTTAAGGTTCACCCATTGACTATCACTCCTCTCATCTTTTCCACCATTGCTCTTCCCAATTTTAAGTATTCTTTTGGGAAAGAGAAACTCGCTGAGTCCACTTACCACTACCAATGTGTGCATGGGTGCAGTGCCATCTCCTAAAGGATGCGTCACCTCTCAGGGCACACATTACCCAACTAAACTAGTTCTCCTGTGGGACTCTGAAAAGGCAGCCTGCTTTCTGGTCGAGCTAGGTTTAAACCCTGGAGACCCAGCAGATTAATCTGCAAAGGACAGAAGGAAGTTTGCCACACGCTCCCAGACACTAGGCTCCTGACACAAGGTCCCAGATCCATAATTCTGTGGCCATCGGTCATGTAGGGCCACCCCTCAAGCTCCTGCTGTTCTCTCTGGACTTGACCCCCACAATTACCTGGCTGTCGACCCCCACAATTACCTGGCAACAGCCAGGTAGGTCCGGCCCACTATAAAAGGGGTTGCTTGCCTCCTTCTTCATCTCTTACTCTCTTACTCTCTTGCTCTTGCTTCTCTTAACTCTTGCCCTTTTGCTCCCCCTCTCTCCACAGTCCCTTCCCTCCTCTCTCCACCTGGCCGGTACTTTCCTACTTGCTCCCTCCCTCCGCCTTTCTACAATAAATGCCTTAAAACCATGGACTGTCTCTTCTCATCAGGATCTGCCTTGCTGGAGCAATGGAGCAGGTCTTCCTCTAAGGAGCCACACGCATCTAATCTCGTGCTGGAAGCCTCTCTGCACTTCAGCCACAGCTTCCACCAAACCAAGCTTCCAGCTCTAGCAAGCCAAGGACACTCTCCTCCCTGAAGTAACCAGCCGTAGCCCTCTCCTCCTGCCCTTTTCCCTTCGCCCCAGGCCAGAACCTGCCTGGAGGACCTCACTCTGTTCTCAGCTCTTCCCAGACATTGAGCAGGGTCTGTGGTGTCAAAGAGCCTGAGAATCTGTTGTCCTTGGTCTTCATGTGGGGCCAGGACCCCCGAGCCAACTCCGGCAGGTTCCCCAGGCATGTTAGACTGAGCTTCCATATCCATGGGGCGAATTCCTGAGGCTTCTCACAGCCTGCCACCTACATACAACAGTGTAGGGTGTGCTTGCAGTCAGACTTCCAGAGTCCAGTCTTGCCTAGTGGCCCAACCCCCAAGCAGACGTGGACACCAATTTTTTTTTTAAGATTTTTTATTAGATATTTTCTTTATTTACATTTCAAATGTTATCCCCTTTCTTGGTTTCCCCTATAAAAAAAAAAGAAGAAGACCCTATTCCCTCCCCACTCTCCCTGCTCACCAACCCATCCTCTCCTACTTCCTGGCTCTGGCATTCCCCTACACTAGGGCATAGAGCCTTCACAGGACCGAGTGCCTCTCCTCCCATTGATGACCGACTTGGCCATCCACTGATACATATGCAGCTGGAGTCATGACTCCCACCATGTGTACCCTTTGGTTGGTGGTTTAGTCCCTAGGAGCTCTGGGGATACTGGTTAGTTCATATTGTTGTTCCTCCTGTGGGACTGCAAACCCCTTCAGCTCCTTCGGTCCTTTCTCTAGCTCCTTCACTGGAGACCCTCTGCTCAGCCCAATGGTTGCCTGTGATCATCCACTTCTGTATTAGTCAGGCACTGGCAGAGCGTCTCTGGAGACAGCTATATCAGGCTCCTGTCAGCCAGCACCTGCTGGCATCCACAATTGTGTCTGGGTTTGGTGATTGAATATGGGAAGGATTCCCAGATGGAAGTCTCTGGATTGTCCTTCCTTCAATCTCTGCTCCACACTTTGTCTCTGCAACTCCTTCCATGGGTATTTTGTTTCCCCTTCTATAGAAGGATGGAAGTATCCACACTTTGGTCTTTCTCCCTCTTGAGTTTGTTATGGTTTGTGGGTTGTATCTTGGATATTCTGAGCTTCTGAACTAATATCCACTTATCAGTGAATACATGTCACGTGTGCTCTTCTGTGATTGGGTTACCTCACGCAGGATGATATTCTCTGACATCATTTTTAACCCACACTTTCCCTCACCTAAAAGCCATCAATTGCAATTGCTTTTTCAGACATCATCGCAGAAGAGACTACTGAAGATCATAAGAGTCAGAGACAGTGAATTATTACAGCAACAGTTATTTCAGACAAAATAGTGAAGGTACAAATAGGAACTCAGAGTAGGTATGCTTGACTAGGCATGACTACAGAGATAAATAATGGACAAAGTCTCTCTGCTTCTTAGAGTTAGGCTAGCAAAGTTATAAACTTCCTTCTCACCATTACTTTTGCTATATCCCACATACATAGGACACTACAAAAATAGACACAGTTCTCTTCGAATGATGGTCACCTGAATTTCCACACTAAAGTTGCTTTTTCTGTCCCATGACCATTGCCCTATCAAGCACAACTCTGCTGTCTGGAGGATTCTAACACCATCATTTATAAATTCAGATGAATAAAGACATGTTTTATTTCCCTGATGAGATGAAAATGAATGACTTCTCTACGGAGGAAAGATGAAACCTTTCTGTACAGCAGAATGCTTTATTCTTGCTGAGTTGTGTTTGAAATCCCCCTCCAACAAAAATAACCATCCATAACTTCGTTATCTGTGCTACTGTTTATAAAAAAAAAAAAGAAGTAGAGACTTAAATAAACGAAGTTCAATAAAAAGCAGATGTTTGGCTAAATTCTTATGAAATTGTGCAGAGCACAGTGATTTTCAGCCACAAAGACAGTGGCAATTTAAAATTTAAAGTTTTTTTTTTTTTGTTATTTAAAAGGAAGGGAAGGAGGAAGGAGAGACGCAGGAGGAGGGGTGAGAAAGAAGGGAGGGAGAGATGATGAAAGAAAAGAATGAGAGAGGGAAGGATGAAGGGAGGGAAATTAGGCAGGGAAGGATGCTGATAGGTAGGAGACAGGGACAGAAGGAGTGAGGAATGGAAAAGAGATGAGAGGGAGGGGGGATGGAAGGAAAGGCAGCCAGGGAAGAGGAAGAAGGTTTCTATGAACTGTCACACATAAGTCAACATTACTTCAAGCAGGAACATTCCTGACATACCTGATTTTACCTCTTTCCTGTATTTCTTCTCTTCTCCAAAGCTTGGTTGGTCTACTGTGTTCCAAGCGATGGCCCATGTCTCTGTTCCCTTTCATGCTAGATGTGTGATTTCCTCAATCTTTATCTTACCTGTGGCTTTGTTTTCTCTTACCTGAGAAGTTCTTACATCTATCATATGACAATCTAGGATCATCAAGAGTTTAATAATCTTCAACATGTGTCTTGTGAGGTCTTCTAAGATTTGCCAGTGGGACTCTATGAGTTTCCAAGTCTTTCCTCTTTCACTGGCTCCATTTACCCCCAGGTTCCTGATTATTATATGTCCTATTATCAACTCTATTGGAACTATAAATGTTATCTTCAGATTATTTCAAATATGATCATTACTGGATTATTGCCAAATAATAGAAGATGTATAAGTACTTCACAATAGACCATTTCAGATCCTGTCTCTTCTACGTCTGGACAAGCATTTCTAAGTGCCTACTGGATGTTTTTAACCTTAATATGGTATTGAAATCCACAAATGAGCAAGCAGTATGAATAGGAACAAAGATTTATTCTTTCTCACTGTTCCTTTTAAATGTGAAGACATACAGCTTAGCATGGTTCTGCTTTTTGACAGGAAAACTCCTAATTAGCTGTTGATTTCACATAAATTCTGTGCTTTCTACTTCTGCTTTGCAGAAATTGATCACCATTAGGGAGCAGAATTTCTGCTCAAATGACGGTTACTCTTGAGTTCTGAGAGAGCAGAGGGTTTGCTACTGCGGTTTGGCAACTGTTCTGGGAACACACCTATAAACAAATGTTAGAAAGGAATCCAGGTCACAGCCCACTTAAGCAGCAGATTGTCAGCAATGTGAGGGTTGTTTTGTTTTGTTTCGTTTTGCAAGTGCAAAATGTGTCTTCTGTCCTAGAAGCCCTACCTTGATCCCGGAGGCTGGTCAGTAAGCTTAGTACCAGACTTTCAGGTGATACCAAGCAGTTTCGGGCTCAGGCCCTTAGTAGGCAGTCATGAGCATGACTATGTATATTATGTACAAACTAAGTGTGTTCATTTAAACATTAAAACTTAGAACAAGTTTTACATTAGATTTTTGTCTCATTCAGAGGCTAAGTGCTGTAAGCACATTTAATTAAGGGTGAGGTTAATGATAAGTCAAGAATGCCTGGCAAGTGGATCATTTATAAGTAAGAGAGTAACGGTGCTGAAGCTGGGGAGTTAAGGCTAGGGCTAGGGAAGAGCAGCTGGAAGGTTGAAGATATATTGTAGGAAAGGTAAAACCCAGAAGTTACACCCACACTATGAAAATTTCTAAATGCTTGGATAGAGGTTCCAAGTACTAATTTTCATTTTGAGGACAGTGGGGGACGCTCAAGTCGTTGTTTAACAATGCTATGCTCAGGTTCTGCTTTTCAGAGAAAAAGTATTATATCAACATAGAAGATCAACTACAAGCTTTACTTCTGCTGCTGGCTTTGATTATAAGTCTAATATTATCAGGAGAACAATGTCCCATAAAGGAAACACTCATGAACTCTGGTCTTGATGGGTCAGTATGTGTTTCTACAACTGTTAGAAAATGGAAGATCCCTCATCAGAATTGTTCACACTTTCTTCCTAAGCCCTTAGTGACCTCTAAGTACATGTTACATTCTTAGGTCATCATCCCTATGCTAATGTCAAAGTCATCAAATTTATTTATTTCTTATTTTCCCAGTGTCTAAGGGTCTGTATTACTACACTAACCATCAAATCTTGTGGACTTTTTCTTAAAATTTTTCCATTCTCTAGTTTGTTATTTTTTTGTGAAAATAAAACACTTAAAGAGATTTTAAAATTCATATTTACATTTTACCTCAAAACTGTTTCCTGCAGTAAAAGCTTCTAGTTTCCTATCCAAAGTTATATGCAATTATGTGACATAAAAGTAACTTATTAATTTAAATAGTTTACTCCATCAATCACAGTCATCATTATACATTATATTTTGAGATGACTGTATCTATCATTTGCAATGATGTCATTTTAGTATGTTATCCAAGCTTTTTCTCCTGTATTAGTTTCTGAAAGTAAAAGAAATAAAGTCACCCTTCATCTATAAGAAAAGGTTTTTGTGCCTCTACCTCCATTGAGATTATAAGTAAAGATTGTCAACATTCTCTAATGCTTAGCAATGACACATTTAAGACACAACTAAGAAAAGAAAGCTGGAAGGAAGAGAAGAACTTGGTTTACAAAGAAAGTTAAAAATAGAATTTATGGTAGAAACATCCTGACACCAATTCTTATTTACTAAAAGATATAATTTTGTCAATGATAATTCAAAAACATAGGCATATGTAATTACTTCTGTTTCTTTCGGATTTAACTTGCAGTATTTGAAGTAACTGAAAGTTTTGTTCACTAGAAAGAAGAATTTAAACGATAAACCTAAGCTAGTCAATTACTTTAAAATATAATTTGCCAATATCTTACCCTACTATTTCAGTCTGTTTTTGTGAAAGCATACATTTTGTTATGACATCAGATACTTTGCCTGAAATTTTGATCTGTAGAAGCACATTCATAAAATTAACATTGACAGAACCACAAAGTACTACTTTATAATTCAGGTAGCATTATTAATGACTGAAATAATCAATGGAATATCCCAGAGTTGTTATACAGAGTACATATTTTCATTTACTTCTTTCAGAGATCTGCACAATAAAATCACAAGGGTACTTATGATATGTAAGGGTCTAAAAATAATAACATCCATCCTCTTTGAAGCATCTATTATCCCCATTCTGGCCACAGCTCTTTGGAGAACCAAGAGGATTGTCCTTTTTTTTTTTTTTTAGGTGTCTATCAATTATAGTCAGTTTGGCCACCCAGTTTCCAAACATTTCTTTCTGTTTGAAATATCTTTGAGGCAAATTGCCGTGAGAGAAACAAGACCCACTTTTTCTTTTTCCTCCACGTTAAATCAAACAATTTAATTGTGATAGGTAAGCCAATCTACAATGACTTGTAATGGGGAAAAAAATGTTCAAAGTAGAAAAGGATAGTTTCTGTGACATAATAATGTTATAAAAAGGGAGAGAAATTCATTTCACTGGCTTTAGTAGGAGGCACTTGATGCTGAGCGCTTTATGGTGCTCATCAGCAACCAAACGTACTTCTGGGCGTAGAAATGCATGGAGGCCATCACGGCAGACAGAGCTGGCTTTTGGAAATATAATCAAGTGGCTCACTGGAGACTTCTGTGCATGTTTCTTCCTGCAGGGAACATGTGTCATTTCCTTCTGTGCGTACTCATGCAAAACTGCTAGAAACAGGAAGCACTTGCTTTGAACGGCCAGAACATCAAGTCTGGACTAAAGCAGTGGTCTTAATCACTGTAGAACAAAGCTATTCCTATAGACATAGACATAAGGAAAATAATCAACTGTTGTATTCTGTTTGATAAATATCACAAGAATTGAACTTTAATTCTAACTATAATATCAATGTACATACTGAGACGTTTATTCAACCAAATGGACAAATAGGACCAAATTGTTCAATGCAGATGAATAAAGCCTTTTAGTTATGATCTACAATAACCTGTTAAATGGTGAACTTGCTAATGTATAACCATATTCAAGAAAATAGTTAATAAAACACACTGAAAACTTTTGCCTAGTGTGTGCTTTAAAGCCAAGTAAAATCTCTTCCACAAGTACAGTTATAAGTGTTACATAAGATTAACACATTGTGAATGGAAAATACATGCATAAATAGCATAAATCTTTAAGTATTTGAATTAATATAAGCATATGTATATCAGGTATAATTATAATGTATTTTAATACTCTATAACCAAAATTAACAATATACCCTAATAATATAAATTCTGTACATTAAATTATCTTTTGAAATGTAAGCTAGGGTCTTTATGACTAAATTATTTTTTTCTCTATTTCTTTTAAAATATTCATTGTAAAAAACATGCAGAAAAGTGAAAAGCTTGTTCAATGAAAATTTTAAAACACTGGAAAAAGAAACTGAAGAAGATACTAGATGATGGAAGTATATCCAATGCTATGGATTGACGACATTAAAACTGTCAAAAAGTAACCTACAGATTAAATGTGATTCCTATCAAAATCTCAATGCAATTCTCCACAGATGCTGAGAAAATTTGTACATGGATACACAAAAGAAGGAGGATAGACACAATAATTTTGAAATATAAAAATACTGCTGGATGTTTCGCTATGACTGATTTCAAGTTATAATGTAGAGCTATAGTAATAAAAACAGCATGGTACTGAAACTGCAGATGTAATTGGCTTGTGATTCTGTATTCTCTCCTGCTTGAACTAAAATGAATTAACTTAAAAGATTTACTATTAAATATAAAGATTTACAAACTTTCATTCCCCTTAATAGTATTGAGAAGATGCTTTATATCAGTAGAGCCCAATAGCATATGCTCTAAGATTAAGAATAGACAAATGAACCTCATAAAATTTTTTTTAAAGATTTATTTATTTATTATATGTAAGTACACTGTAGCTGTCTTCCACACCCCAGAAGAGGGCATCAGATCTCATTACGGATGGATGGTTGTGAGCCACCATGTGGTTGCTGGGATTTTGAACTCATGACCTTCGGAAGAGGAGTTGGTGCTCTTAACCGCTGAGTCATCTCTCCAGCCCCCACGGAACCTCATAAAGTTGCAAAGCTTCTGTAAGGCAAAAGACACTGTCAATAGGACAAAACAGCAACCAACAATTGGAAAAAGATCTTTACCAATCCTATATCTGATAGAGGGATAATATGCAATATATACAAAGAACTCAAGAAGTTAGAGTCCAGAGAAACAAATAATCATATTAAAAATTTGGGTACAGAGTTAAACAAAGAATTCTCAACCTACGAATACCGAATGGCTTAGAAGCTTCTAAAGAAATGTTCAACCTCCTTAGTCATCAGGGAAATGGAAATCAAAACAATCCTGAGATTCCATCTCACACGAATAATCGTGTTTAATGTTTACAGAACAAATTTGTTCTTTACCATTCAGTTCATTATGAACTGAGATCTCATTTAGACCCTATAAGCCAACACTGGCCTCAAGCAGCAGCAGCATCCCTGGGGTGCCGACCACATCCTGTGCATATCACAAACTCTCCCTAGTCTGATCTTTAAGCTGCAGTAGCAGCCACAGCACAGACTTTAGTCCTCTCCCAAAGAGAGAGAACATGACTGTCAGCTCTTCATACTCCAAAAGGTCTGTGCTCTGGGTTCTGTCCTGGGCAGCCTGTGGTTGCGTCTGGAGAGCTTTCTGAAGGCACAGGCTGTGGGGTAGCAGCAAGGGCTTCTGGAGAAGCACAGTGATATCCCCAAGGCATGAGTACCCATTCCACCACCACCTCCAAACAGTGAGTGGGCCAGCACAGTGACAGCTGAGAGGTGTGGCCTCCTGAGTGCCTGCTGAGGTCAGAGGACACAGCACAACTGTGGCTTCCCTGAAAAGGCTCCTGGAGTGAGTAAACCTGCCCACTCTGGAAATCAGTTTGACGGTTCCTCAGGAAATTGGACATAGAACTACCAGAAGACTCAGCTGTACTCCTGGGCATACAGAAAATGTGTTACCTTTACACAATGGAGTACTACTCAGCTATTAAAAACAATGAATTTATGAAATTCTTAGGTGAATGGATGGATCTGGAGAATATCATCCTGAATGAAGTAACCCAATCACAAAAGAACACACATGGTGTGCACTCACTGATAAGTGGATATTAGCCCAGAAGCTCAGAATACCCAAAGTACAAGCCACAAGCCACAAGAAACGCAAGAAGGATGACAAAAGTGAGGATACTTTGATTCTTCTTAGAAGGGGAAGCAAAATACCCATTGAAGGAGTTGCAGAGACAAATTGTGGAGTAGAGATTGAAGGAATGACAATACAGAGACTGTTCCACCTGGAAATCCTTCCCATATTCAACCACCAAACCCAGACATTATTGTGAATGCCAGCAAGTGCCTGATATAGCTGTCTTCTGAGAGGCTCTGGCAGTGCCCCACTAATACAGAAGTAGATGCTCACAGCCATCCATTGAACTGAGCACAGGGTCCCCATTGAAGGAGCTAGAGAAAGGACTCAAGGAGCTGAAGGGTTTGTAATCCCTTAGGACAAACAATATGAATTAACTAGTACCCTTAGAGCTCCCAGGGATTAAACCACCAACCAAAGGGTACACATGGTGGGACTCATGGCTCCAGATGCATATGTAGCAGAGGATGGCCTAGTCAGTCATCAACAGAAGGAGAGGCCCTGATCCTTTAAAGGTTCTATGCTCCAGTGTAGGGCAATACCAGGGTTAGGACACAGGAGAGTGTGGGTTGGTGAGCAGGGGGAGGGGGGAGGGAACAGGGTTTTTGTTTTATTTTCTTTTATTTTTACTTTTATTTTTTGGGGGAAACCAGGAAAAGAGATATCATTTGACTTGTAAATAAATAAAATATAAATAAATAAAAATAAAATACCTAATAAAAACTTAATAAAAACTTAAAATTTACATTCTTCATGCTCACAAATCTTGTGACATGGCATGCACTTGTTTCTACCAATTTAAATTCGTTGTCACATAGCTAAATATGACAGTGACTGTTAACTGTTCACAAATGTGATAACAATCAGCACAAAAAATATCTTATTTCATCTTGAGAGATACCATTTAGATATCATTGCTTTTGCTGAAATATAAATATTTTAGCTGCATGTAGTTTGGGATGAATATGAACAGGCATTTAAAATCTTTCCTTTCTTTTTTTTTTTTTTTTTTTGGTTTTTCGAGACAGGGTTTCTCTGTGTAGCCCTGGCTGTTCTGGAACTCTCACTCTGTAGACCAGGCTGGCCTCGAACTCAGAAATCCGCCTGCCTCTGCCTCCCAAGTGCTGGGATTAAAGGCGTGCGCCACCACTGCCCGGCTTAAAATCTTTTCTAAGTTACTGAAGAAACCTAGAAAGGTGATATACTGTCTACTTTTACGTTAATTTGACACAAGCTAGAGTTATCTGAAAGGAGGAAATCTCAATTGATAAAATGTTCCCAAAAGATCTAGCTATAACACATTTTCTTAGCCGGGCAGTGGTGGCACACGCCTTTAATCCCAGCACTTGGGAGGCAGAGGCAGGCGGATTTCTGGGTTCAAGGCCAGCCTGGTCTACAGAGTGAGTTCCAGGACAGCCAGGGCTATACAGAAAAACCTTGTCTTGAAAAACCAAAAAAAAAAAAACAAAAAAAAAAAAAAAAAAAAAAAAAAAAAACATTTTCTTAACTAGTAGTTGATTGGGAAGGGTTCAGCCCATTTTGAGTGATGCCATCCATCCCTGGCATCATTGGGAGTGGTGCTTGTGGGTTCTATAGGAAAGACGATTGAGCAAGCCATGGGGAGCTAGCCAGTAAGCAGTCCCCTGCATAGTCTCTGCATAGCCCCAGATCCCATGTTTCTACCTTGCTTGAGTGTTTCTCCTGGCTTTCTTGGTTGAAAATGGAAGCGTAAGTCAAACGATTTCCTCTCAAGTTGCTTTGGTCATACATTTTATCACAAGAATATTAACGCTACATACGACAGGTAGTAAAACTAATATTACAATAAAATTGTTGTCTTGTTTTACGTGGAGGGCTTTTGATAATTCGACTGAATGAGTAGAAGTAGCTATATATTTCATGGATGGATCTTTGATTAAGACTGTTGGATTGTTCTTACTGAAATATTAGCTTCTGCTATAGTTTCGGAATTGACTTTGTACTATTTCCTAAAACAAGCAACAACAAAAATCTAGTGTATGTGCAGTCTCTTGAAGTTTAAAATATTTACACCTGTGATTATTTAACACATCGCTCATATCTACTACATAATAATCAGCAGAAATTAATATTGTCTCCAGTTGCAAATGAGACAGGTGAACAGCATAGATACTGCCTTCTCCAGGTTACCCTAAATAAAGTACTAGGAGAGAAATACTAAAATATTTGGTGGGTTCTTGGAGTGTTGATGACATCTTCAACAATTCATGTTGTGCAAACTAGATATCTACATGTAGGAGAAAGAAAAGTGTTTCCTATCACAAAAAAATGATTCCAAATGGTAATATATCTGAAATTTTACAATTTTTATACTACTTAAAGTAAGAAATTCAAAATTTGTAAAGAATAATTGAAATATACAGATGATAAACATTTTTTTAGATAACAAACTTGCTGTTGTAATTATTTAATCTTACTCAGGTTTCTCTACTCCGTTTCCAGATAAAAGACATGCAACTTTTTTATTTATAATTAGCCTTAAAATCACAAGAGCTGGGCAGATATCTACTCACTATGCTATTATTTCTACTTCCCTATCAATAACACTGAGTTATAATGCACTATGTTCCATCTGAACTGCTCTTAACTCCAATTAGCTAGGCGCAAGTCCATGTTTTAATAACTCACCTACCTCAGGATGTCTTTCCTGTCCTCACCTTCTTCCCTAATCTTATGGTCCTTCCTCAGACCCCAAGAAAGGGAACTTGTCTTTATGACTCTTGGGGGATCCTAGCCAGCAGGATTAAAAGACATAAGACCCATTCCTTCCTAAGTAACTTAATCAGGCTTTTATTTACTTTGAGGGAAATTACAACAGGTTGGGGTAAAACAAAACAATGTTGTGAGAGGATAATAGCAGAGAGAGACAGCTTAAGTCCAGAATGAATGCTAATTGTTACTAATTTCCAAGTCTAAGGATAAATCCATGCCAGTATTAATGAACAAATCTGAGACCCCATAACAGATAAGCTTCTAAGCAAAACCCCAAGGCAAAGCTGCCTTCTGAGCAAAGCAAAATGCTTCTAAGTAAAAATGTGCTTCCAAAAGTACCCCAAGGCGAGAATGCCCCCCCACCAAGGCAAAACTGCCTTACAAGTCCTCGGAGCAGCTGTCTTTTATAGACCTGAATGACATCATAACTGTCAGATAGCTAAAACTGTTTCTAATTGGTCAAGCCAAATAAGACACAGTTGGCCACGCCCCCAGCCTGTCAGTTGGGGATCATTCCTGTAGGGAAGTAGTTCTCCACACATAGAGAAGTAGCTCTCTAGCTCTCTACAGGAACTAAAGGCTGTAGGCATCTTTATTCACCCATCAGGGATAACTTGGGGTACAAGATTACATTGCATTACTTGTGTATGTACAGAATCTCTGATCCCTGAGGACAACCAGGCTTTGGGGGCAGTATTCAATATTACAATACACAGCAAAAGAACAAACCTCAACATGCAATATTTCTTTTCATCAATTTGACTTATCACAGGAATAACAACATCAAAAAACCTACTTGTAGACTTGGGATTGGTTACTTTAATTTAAACACTGCTCTAATAGTTCTTGACCACTCTTTATACTTTAATACAAATATACATAATGTTACTGGAATTGAAAGTTAATGTAAACCTTCTTCTTTTTATGTCTGGGGAACTGATATTTTTATTTCAGTGGAGTAAAAATATATTCTCCATCTTGTCATATTTATCAGTGGAAGGTGGAACAAATAGGTCTATCATCAATGAGAGCAATATGCTAATTAGAACAGTCTCATGGGTTCTCATCATAACACTCCCTTAAATCTGGTATCTCATCTTCATTTGGCAACAGAGGAAACTTAGACTAAGAAACTTTTCAACTATAACTATTACTTTAAAAGTCTCTTTTGAAAGTTAAAAATATTGGCTAAATTCTCTGGTGAATTTACAAGTTTTTTGATGAAAAGAATAGTATGAAACATGATAGAAAACATATTTTTTGACCTAACGTTGTGTTAAAGGCAAAATAAGACACTGAAATATACAGAAAAATTCATTGACATTTTTTATACCAATAGGATTTTTATATTTAACTGTTACTAGTAATATGCAATTATAAACTTAGAAAAAGTGGGGCTGTCAAATGAACTTCAAGTTCAAGATGATTCAACATAACTAGAATTCAAAGACTATAAATGAACTTTTTTGTGCATTTACCTTTGTTTAACAAAGAGGAAACAACCAAATTAATGTCAAAGAAAAGAATTTCTGGAATTCATTGTATTTAATAGAGGAAGTTCTCTCCATACTCAGGTCTCAAGTACTCAGTAGACCCCTGGCATTCTCTGCCCACAGGTATTCTTGCCAAGGTAATATGTTTGAAACAATTAGAATGAGATGCACAAGCTTCAGGCATTTTGGGTCCATTTCATACTTTGCCTTTTTAGCCTGGTCACAAATATTAATTCCGCGTCAAAATGCATGAATATTTTTCAGTTGTAAAGTGTCAATCTTTACGAAAGAATTAAAAGAATCCTTTAAAAAGTAGAATAATTCCCTTTATTAGGGAAATAAAAATACTCCTACTTCTTTCCTAACTCAGTGATTCTACAGATTAGATTCTTGGCTAACATTGACTTAATAACTAAAATCCACACATAAGTGAATAGTGCCATAATTGTCTTTCTGGGTCTGGGTTGCCTTGCTCAGGATTTTCCATTTTTTAATTCTGTCCATCAGCTTGTGAATTTCACTTTTTAATGAGTGACTAATATTCCATTGTGTAAATGCTCCATTTTTCCACTGAGGGATATTTAGATTCTTTTGAACTACCAGCTATTTTAAATAAGACAACAGTGAACACAGCTGAGTGATTGTCTCTGCGGTAGGATAAACCTTCCCTTGGGTATATGCCCAAGAGTGGTATAGCAGGGTCTTGAAGTAGATTGATTCCAGTCTTCCTGAGAAGGAACTGCTGATTTTCATGTGACTATTTACACATTTGCTCTCCCACAAGCAATGGATGAGTGCTCCCCTTATTCTACATCACTTGTTTTAATAATCTTAGCTATCCTCATGGGTATAAGATGAAATCTCAGAGTAATTTTGATTTGCATTTCGCTAATGGGAAACATCAAGTGGTTCTGAACCATTTGATTTTTTTTTCTTTTTAGAAATCTCTGTTTAGATCTACATTTTTAATTGATTTATTTGTTTTCATGCTATCTAGTTTTGTTATATATATATATGTATATATGTACATATGAATATTAGACCTCTAAAAATATATACTTGGTTATTAAATATTTTTGTACTCTGTAGGCCACTGCTTTTCCAAATGATTGTGTCCTTTGCTACTCGGAAGTTTCTCAGTTTCATGAGGATCCATTTATTAATTGCTTTACTATTTTACTAGGGATTTATCTTTTTAAATTGAATGTCTGATCTTGATTTAACTTTGTAAAGGTATTTCTTTGAGAAAATTATTCATTTCTTTTGGATATCCTAATTTGGTAAACATTTTAATACTATATCTTTATGAATCTTTCCATTTCCTTAGTGTTCATTATGTCCTTCTTTTCCTTCCTTATTTTGTTAATTTCTGTATCTTCTCTCTGACTTTTAGTGAATTTGAATCAGAATTTGGGAATCTTATTGACTATCTCAAAAAACCAAATTGTTGTTTCATTGGTTATTTGTAATTTTTGTTTGTTTCTGTTTTATTGATTGTTACTATTTGTATCCCTTTGACCTCCTTTTGTTATTTAATTGCTTTGGCTAGGATTTGGAGTACTATATTTAATAGATAAGGAGAAAGTGAGCATCATTTTCTAGTCCCTGATTTTAGTAGGATTGTTTCAAGTTTCAGTCTATTTAGTTTGATGTTGGCTACTAGTTTGTTGTATATTGCTTTCACTATGTTTAAGGATGGACCTGGAATTCCTCATCTTTCCAAGACTTTTAACATGAAGGGATGCTGAATTTTGTCAAATGCTTTTTCAGCATATAATGGAATGATGAGGTGGTATTTTTTTTCTTTCAGTTTGTTTATGAATGGGTTACATTGATGGATTCCATATATTGAACTATCCCTACATCGCTGGATGAAGCCTACTTGATCATGGTGAATGATCATTTTTGATGTGTTGAGTATTTTTGCATCAATACTCACAAGGGAAATTGGTCAGATGTTCTCTTTCTTTGTTAGGTCTTTGTGTGGTTTCGGTATAAGTGAAATTGTGGCTTCATAAACGAATTGGGTAGTGTTCCTGCTGTTTCTATTTTCAGAATAGTTTGAAGAGTTTTGGTATTAGGATTTCTTTGAAGGTCTGATAGAATTCTGTACTAAACTCATCTGGTCCTGGAATTTTTTTACTTGGGAGTTTTTTAATGACTGCTCTCTTTCTTTAGGTGTTATGAGAGTATTTACATGGTTTATCTGATCCTGATTTAACTTTGATATTTTGTATCTGTCTAGAAAATTGTCCATTTCACCCAGATTCTCCAGTTTTGTTGAATATAGGCTTTTATAGTAGGATATGATGATGTTTTTGAATTTCCCCAGTTTCTGTTGCTATTTTTCCCTTTTTATTTCTGATTTTGTTAATTTGGATACTGTCTCTGTGCCCACTGGTTAGTTTGACTAAGTGTTTATCTATCTTGTTTGAATTTTTCAAAAAACAAGCTCCTGGTTTGGTTGATTCTTTATATAGCTCTTTTTGTTTCTATTTGGTTGATTTCAGCCCTGAGTTTATTTCCTGTAGTCAACTCCTCTTGTGTGTATTTGCTTCTTTTTGATCTAGAGCTTTCAGGTGTGCTGTCAAGCTGCTAGTGGATACTCTCTCCAGTTTCTTTTTGGAGCCACTCAGACATATGAGTCTTCCTCTTAGCACCCCTTTCATTGTGTCATATAAGTTTGGGTATGTTGTGCCTTAATTTTCATTAAATTCTAAAAGGTCTTTAATTTCTTTCTTTATTTTTTTCATGACCAAATTACCAGTGAGTAGGGCATAGTTCAGCTTCCATGTATATGTGGGCTTTCTCTTGTTTTTGTTGCCCTTGAAGACCAGCCTTAATCTTTGGTGATCTGATAGGATGCAAGGGATTATTTCAATATTCTTGTATGGAGAGTTAATATATACAATGTATGGAGAGGTAATATATCCAATATATACAAAGAACTCAAGAACTTAGACTACAGAGGACCAAATACCCCTATGTACATAATGAGGAACAGAGCTAGAGAATTCTCAATTAAGGAATATCGAATGGCTGAGAAGCACCCACAGAAATGTTCAATATCCTTAGTCCTCAGGGAAATGGAAATCAAAACAACCCTGAGATTCCACCTCACACCAGTCAGAATGACTGAGATCAAAAACTCAGGTGAGAGCAGATGCTGGAGAGGATGTGGAGAAAGATGTATACTCCTCCATTGCTGATAGGAGTGTAAATTTACACAACCACATTAGAAATTAATTTGGCAGTTTCTCAGAAAATTGGGAATAGTTCTACCTCAAGATCCTGTTATACCACTCCTGGGCATATACCCAGAAGATGCTCTAATATGTAATAAGGACACTATGGTAATAGCAGCTATATTTATAATAACCAGAAGCTGGAAAGAAGCAAAATGTCCATCAACAGAGGAATGGAACAGAAAATGTGGTACATTTACACAGTGGAGTACTACTCAGCTATTAAAAATAATGACTTCATGAAATTTGCAGGCAGATGGATGGAACTTGAAAATA
The DNA here is from genome assembly GCA_019843855.1 of Hylomyscus alleni. Lineage (NCBI taxonomy): Eukaryota > Metazoa > Chordata > Mammalia > Rodentia > Muridae > Hylomyscus > Hylomyscus alleni. The sequence goes on from JADRCC010577986.1 coordinate 29,521, forward strand.
TCCTGAGTGAGATATCTCAGTCAGAAAAGAACATACATGGTATGCACTCACTGATAAAGTGGATATTAGCCATCTCAGATACAGTTTCCATTCCATATACAATGCCAGGAAGCTATTGTGGATACCAGGAAGTGCTTGCTGACAGAAACTTGATATGGCTGTCTCAGAGGCTGATGCTTGCAGACAAGCATTGGACTGAGTGCAGGGTCCTTGATAGAGGATTTGGAAAAAGGACTAAAGGAGCTGAGTGGGTTTGCAGCTCAATGGAGGGAGCAACAATGTCAACTGGCCAGACCTCCAGGAGTTCCTTGGAACTGGACCACCAACCAAAGAGTATACATGGAGAGATTCATAGCTCTGGCCATACATGTGGCAGAGGATGGCCTTGTTGGCATCAGTGGGAGGAAAGGCCCTTGGCCTGAGGGGGTTCGATGCCCTAGTGTAAGGGAATGCCAAGGTTGAAGACAGGAGTGAGTGGGTAGGTGAGTGGGTGGATGAGCACCCTCATAGAGGCAGGGGGTAGGATAGGGGATTTCCTAAAGGGGAGACCTGGAAAGGGGAGAACTTTGAAAATGTAAATAAAGAAAATATCCAATTAAAAGTAAAGAAAAAAGAAATACAAGATTCTAAAGTGATAAGTTAAAACAAAAACAATCCCTAAGCTCTATGACTGTTTACTTGTGTCCGCATCAGTCTGAGTCACCTGCTAGGTGGAGTCCCTCAGAGGACAGCCATGCTAGATACCTGCAAGCATATGGATTTGGGTGCCATTGTGTTTGTTGCACAGAATTGCAATGTCATCGTGGTGAATTTTCCCTTTGATGAGTATGTAGTACGATTCCCTGTCTATTAGTTTTTGTTTAAACCTAATTTGTCAGACTTCCAAATGACTACAACAGCTTGCTTTTTAGGTCCTGTGAGGAATATATTTTTGTATTTTAATCTTGAGGTCTTGTCTATCTTTGATGTTAACATATGTTTTCTGAATGCAGAAGTAAGATGGATCTTGTTTTTTGCATACATTCTCTTAGTACAGGTCTTGTATTGACAAATATAGACTGTTGATGTTGAAAATATCAAGAGCACACGAGCAGTGTTTTTGTTGATTCCTCTTTTTGTTGTTGTTGTTGTTATTATTATTGTTGTTGTTGTTGTTGTGTGTGTGTGTGTGTGTGTGTGTGTGTGTGTGTGTGTGTGTGTGTGTGTGTTTGTATTTCCTCTTCCATTGATTTACTGGTATGGAATTATTTATTTCTTGTGTTGTCTTGGGTGTGGTTAACCTCTTTAAATTTGAGTTTTCCTTCTAGCATTCTCTGTAGTACAGGATTAGTAGATACTTATTAGATTTAGCTTTCTAATGAAATTTCTTATTCTCTCCACTGATTATAATTCATATTTTGCTCTTTACTCTGGTCTGGGCTGGCATCTGTGGTCTCTTAGAGTCTGTAGCACATATTCCTGGCCCTGTTGGCTTTTATGGTCTCCACAGGTAAGTCAAAGATTATTCTAATTAGTCTGCTCCTTGGGTTCTTTCCTGTGTAGCTTTTATTGTTCTTTTTCTCCTGTATGTTTATTTATTTATTTTTGATTATGTACTGAGGGAACTTTCGTTTCTGGTCCAGTCTACTTGTGTTCATATTTATGCTTCTTGTTTCTTGATAGGCATATACGTTTTTTATGTTAGCAAAAACCTCTTCTATGATTTCACTGAAAAATGCCTTCTATGCTTTTGACCTGGGTTTCTTCCTTTATTCCTGTTATTTTCAGAGTTTTTCACTTCATAATGTCCCCAGATTTCTTAGGTGCTTTGTACCAAGATTTTCTTTTAAAAGTTGTATTGGTTATTTTATTTATTTGCATTTCAAATGTTATCCCCCTTCCTGGCTTGCTTTCTGTAAACTCCCTATCGTGTCCTCCCTCCCCCTGCTCCAATAAAGATGTTCCCCCACCTACTTACACACTCCCACCTCACTGCCCTAGCATTCTCCTATGCTGGGGCATCAAGCCTACACACGACCAAGAGCCTTGCCTCCCATTGATGCCAGATAAGTTCATCCTCTGCTATATATGCAGCTGGAGCCGCGGGTCTCTCCATGTGTATTTTGGGTTGGTGGCTTAGTCCCTGGGAGCTCTTGGGGGTCTGGTGGGTTGACATTGTTGTTCTTCCTATGGAGTTGCAAACCCCTTCAGCTCCTTCAGTCCTTTCCCTAACTCCTACATTGGGATCCCCAAACTCAGTCCACGGCTGTGAGCACTGCCTCTGTATCAGTAAGGCTTTGGCAGAGCCTCTCAAGAGACATCCATATCATGCTGCTGTCTGCAAGCAATTCTTGGCATCAGCAATAGAGTCTGGGTTTGGTGGCTCCATATGGGATAGATCCCCCACGTGGTGCAGTCTCTGGATAACCTCTCCTTCAGTCTCTACTCTTTGTCCCTGTATTTCCTTAGAGAGGAACAATTCTGGGTCAACATTTTGAAAAGGGTGGATGGCCCAATCCCTTCACAGGGATGGGGAGGCATGCCTAACCTCTGGATGTGGTCTCTACAGGTTCTCCCTCCCCTTTATGGGAGTATTTCAGGTAATGGGAGGCTCTTGTTTTCTTGGCATCTGGTACTTTCGGGTTGTTAACCAGAGTTCCCCATCCCCCGTTGCTACACTCCTCTGTTCAATTTCCTGACACCCTCTACATCTCCTTCATCACCTCCCATACTGGGTTCTGCCCCTCTTTCCCGCCCCCTGCCTCTCTTCCTCCCAAGTTCCTCGTATCCTATACTTCCCTTGATTATATTGCTCCCCCTTCTAAGCATCCACTCTTTGGTCTTCCTTCCTCTTGAGCTTCATGTGGTCTGTGAGTTGTATTGTGAGTGTTCCACACTCTTTGCCTAATATCCACTTATCAGTGAGTACATACCATGTGTGTTCTTTTGTACCTGGGTTATCTCACTCAGGATGATATTTTCTAGATCTATCCATTTGCCTGTGAATTTTGTGATGTTATTGTTTTTAATAGCTGTATAGTACTCTAGTGTGTAAAGGAACCACACATCTTTTGTATCCATTCTTCTGTTGAGGGACATCTGGGTTGTTTCCAGCTTCTGACTGTTATAAATATGGCTGCTATGAACATAATGGAGCATGTGTTCTTATTACATGTTGGAGCATCTCCTGGGTATATGCCCAGGAGTAGTATAGCTGGGTCCTCAGGTACTTCAGAAAATTGGACATAGTAATACCTGAAGGCCTTTTCTGGCTATTAAAAGAGTGTGGTGTCTGTGTGCTATGTAGGAAATTCTTTCAGAGTCCTGGTAGATGTGGTCACAGGAGGTTCCAGGTAAAATATGTTTCGCATTATTTGGAATTGAGATATTATTGGAGATGGGTATTCACAGGAGAGAGCAAAGCAGAGTGTTCCACTTAACTTTAGTTTATTCTCTTGGGAACGAAGTCAAAGAGTAAAGAGAGGCTGTAATGCTTTGTCTACTATAGAACTGGTTCTTACATTTAAGTGTTGAAGATCTGCAGTTAGCCTGAATGATTCCAGAGTATATGTTGGACTTCAGGGTTGGAATAAAGCAGTAAATCAGGGGAAGGAAGTTTGAAGGGGGAGGACTGTGTATGTCACTGGAGATGCTAGATTTATCCCTGTAGGGATATCTGGAAGGAGTTTTCTTCATTCTGATAATAATAGTCAAACCTGCATAGAGACTGTAACTGATAGATATGTATGTGTATGGCTAATGATGTTTTCACTATTCATTAGTTTATCAATAAGCATGTTATTTTGCTTCTACAACTTGCTAATATTGAATGAGGCATCAGTAAGAATAGGAGTGCACATATTTTCAAAATACATTCAAAATTAGTCTTAGTTCATTTAAATGAATTTTCAGAAGTTTGCCCACTGTTGTGTCATTTTATAGTTCCACCAAGAGTAAATCCTGAGTAAACCTTTAAAAACTAACACACGCACACGCACACGCACACGCACACACACACACACACACACATAATCTATTCCTCAAGGCAGAATCATTGAAAATTGTAACTTTTACTCACTTTATGTAATTGTCATCTCAGAGGCTCACTGCTGAATGACGGCAGCCTTTCTAGGTTTTTCTGAACTTTGGCTGACTGGTTCAATTCAGCTGTACTGGCTCACACTCCTCTTCAAGCTGACTGACTTGATCTGG
>JADRCC010577987.1:0-21882 GCA_019843855.1 Hylomyscus alleni
TGTGGCTTTCAGATCACATTCCATGGAACCCTAGTGCACAGTCACTTGCCCACTGTTATCCCAGAACCCCGAGGTGCACGCATAATGGAAAGATGCTCACAGAGCTGGGTTGGTCTCTGCCACCCGCCTCCTCTGGCCCGATGATGAAATGTGAGCCCAGGTGTGGCTTTCAGATCACATTCCATGGAACCCTAGTGCGCAGGCACTTGCCTACGATGCTTGAGAGATGAGTTTTCTCCTTCCTATTCCATCTTTCACCAGGCTCCACCCTCTCGGACAACCGAGAAACAGCAACAGAGGTCAAAGGAGTCTGATGACAGGAGTGACTGACTTGGTCCTCCAGGCTATCACTGTGATCCTAGTGGGCAACTGTATTGCAAAATGAGTTCCTGATCAGGTGACCCTGTCTTGACTTGTCTGATTGAAGATTAAGGATGTGAACACCAGTAGAGTAGGGAGCCTCCCTGTTTCATGGTCTCTTAGGATCACCTGTCCATTTGAGCTCCTCATTCTCTCTGAACCTCAATTCTTACACCTGAAGAATGAGCCTAAACTAAGTTGTGGGGGTGGGGTGGGGGCACTTGCCTGGCCTCAAAAACTGAAAGGACATTAATTGCCATAATACTTGTCTCAAAAGCTTGGGGATCTGAATCTAACCCCCAGAACTCACGTGAAGCTGTGTGTGATGGTATATGCTTGAAACCTCAGCACTGGGGAGGCAGAGGCAGATGGATCCTCTGGGGCTAATGGGTCATCCAGGCCAAACTGGCAAGTTTCAAGCAAGTGAGAGACCCTGTCCCAAAAAAAAAAAAAGCCAAATGACCTCTGAGGAACGATATTCGAGTTGTCCTTTGACCTCCAAAACCACAACAAATATAAACAGTGAGGAGGAGGGCTAAAGACCCTGTCTGTAAATAGTGAATAACATTTTCCTACAATATGTGTGTTAGGTGCACACATATATGCACAGAGGCTCTGGAGTTTCAGATGCATAGGTCCATACCCAGTTATATATGCAGATTCTGGGGTTTCCTCTCTCTCCCTCTCTCTCTCTCTCTCTCTCTCTCTCTCTCTCTCTGTCTTTCTCTCTCTGTATTTGTGTGTGTAAAGGCACACATGTGGGTAGGTGTTGTTCATGTGGGTGCACCGGCATGCAGAGGCCCACAGTTGATGATGGGAATCATCCTTGCTCACTCTTCCTCTTTCTTCAGTGAGACAAGGTCTCACTCACTCAAGCCCAGAGCTTCATCTAGGGACCCGTGTCTCTGTCTTCTGGGGCTAGAATTACAGGGAGAAACTACCAGGCCCACCCAACAATTATCTAAATTCTGGGGATCCAAACTCCAAACTCTCCAGTCCTCATGCTTTCGAGGCAAGTGCTCTAACCACCAGGCAATCCGCCCAGCCCCTAATTCTAGGGATTTGAACTCAGGACTTCCTGCTTGATCAGCAAGCTCTTACCTGCTTAGCCATCTGCCAACCCGATTTCAGGTACTTTCTAATGTGTGGTGTCCTTCTTCTGACCTCCAGTGTCAAGTCAACAATGGGCAGTGCCACACTGCCCTGGGATCTACACAAAGCTCAGGGCTGGGTGGCTGGTTAACTCAGGACCAGCTGTCCCTCAGAAGACACTTCCCCCTACATCCATCCCTCTCCATTCACAAGCTGAACAGGCCTCCCAGCCTACTGCTCTCCAGGGGGAACAGAACAAAGACGCAAATCCTTGGCTCAGAGTTGCAAAAAAGCCTTTGAAATCCAGAGCCTAGACTACAGAGTGTTACAACAGCCAGGGTTGGAAAGAGAAAAAGAATTTTTTGTAGGTCCAAAAGCCTGCCTTTGAACTCAAAAAGCAGACAGACAATGCCCAAAAGCCCAGGAGAGGGGCAGCCTGCAGCATCACAGGAGCCAGGACTCTACCCAGAAGACTACCCAGGCTAACCCTGCAGATGAGAGAGAAGGAAAGCAGCCTGGGTCTCACAGATGCCAGGGAAAGAGGTCTAGGGGGATCATGAAAGAAGCCCCAGCTCTACGGGGCAAAGGGAGGCACCAGTACCCAGGGGACCAGTTTTTGTGGTCTGGGAATATGACCTGATTCTACCTATCACAGAAGCCTTGGAGCAGAGGCAGAGGTGAGCTAGTTCTCCTCTGAATCTTCCCTCACCAGAATCAAGCAGACGTTTCTGAAGCTCCAAGATAGGTATGGGTGTGCCAAGGCACAGATGGCAGGCTGAGCAGAAGAGGTCACAAGGCGGCTGCAGGGGTGGTTCTGTGACCCTAGAGATCATGGGTCAGGTCATGGGGGCAGTTGGAGGAGGACTGACAGATGAAGGACACAGAGACAATGCTCAGCCAGATGCTGTGGCACTCAGCTGCCATCCGAACATTTGAGAGGTGGAGGCAGCAGGATCAGGAGTTAAGGCCAGCCTCAACTACATAACAAGTTTGAGGCTAACCTGATATACATGAAACCCTGTCTCAGGAAAGCCCATACTGGGCCAAGGAAATGGCTCAACAGATTTAAAAAAAGAACTGACTCTGGATTATTGTCCTCTGACCTCCACATGCTGTGATACACACAACACACACACACACACACACACACACACACACACACACACCATGAAGGTGCACACAATACACTAATGATTTTTATAAATATTTATTTTTATTTTATATGTAGGAATGTATGTTATGTAAACTACCAGCTTGCCTAGTACTCCAGGAGACCAGAGATCAGGCATCAGATCTCCTGGAACTCGAGTTACAGATGGTTGTGCTCTGCCTTGTGGGAGCTGAGAACACAGTCTAGGTCACCTGAAATTCAGCTCCAATAACAACTTTTATTTTATTTATTTATTTATTTATTTATTTATTTTTAAAGATTTATTTATTTCTTATTATATATAAGTACACTGTAGCTGTCTTCAGACACAACAGAAGAGGGCGTCAGATCTCGTTATGGGTGGTTGTGAGCCATCATGTGGTTGCTGGGATTTGAACTCATGACCTTTGGAAGAGCAATCAGTGCTCTTACCCGCTGAGCTATCTCACCAGCCCTTATTTTATTTATTTTTGTTCTTTGAGACAGAATCTCACTATGTAGCCCGCACTGGCCTGGAACTTGCTATGTAGACAAGACTGGTCTTGAAATCATACACACCTATCTACCTCTGCATCCCAGTCCTGAGATTAAAGGCATGCACCACCATGCCCTTTTTATAAAAGGTTTTAAAAAGCCAAAACAAAAACATATGAAAATGTATGTCTCTCCTACTCACAAGCTGTGTGGAAGGCAGTCTACTCCCTAGGGAGAAGGAAATGCCAAGAAGACAGAAAAATCCTGACCTTCCTGGATTTTAGACCTTAAGGATAGATTCATTCACTGGAAATTGACTGGAAATGACTAGACTGATATCTTTGCTAAATTTAGCCACTGACAGGCCAAGTCTGTCCCTTCCCCCCAACACACACACACACACACACACACACACACACACACACACACACACAATGGGGGGAGGGGCTCGTGTAATAGAGCCCAGGCTGGCTTTGAACTCATTATGTGGGATGGCCTTGAACTTCTGATACTCCTGTGGCCATCTTCCATGTGCTGGGATTACATGCATGTGCCACCAACACCAACTTAGTAGTGCTGGGGATCAAACACACGGCTTTCTGCACATTAGGCAAGCACTTTATCAACTGAGCTATAATCCTCAGTTACACGGTGTGACTCTGAATTGCAAATGCCCCCGACTGGGCTCTGAGCACTCACAAGGCAGCCCACAAGGATCTGTAACTCCAGTTCCAGGGAGCTACAAGCCCTCTCTGGCCACCTCAAGCTGGGGCATGGTGATGCATTCTTTTTCCTTTTGATGTTGGAGGCTAAACACAGTGCCTGATGCATGAACATGTCCTATCACTGAGCTATGTTCTCTGGTCCCCAAGATACAATTGCTTTGTTCTGAAACAAGGTCTCTTGTAGCCCAGGCTAGCTTTGAACTCCTAATTCTCCTCACTCTTTTCAGAAGCTTGGATTACAGATATGTACCACCATGCCAGGTTCAATTAAACAACAAATAGGGTCTTACTATGTTCTCTGTAGATACACACCATTGAGCCCAGGGAAGGATACAGCTTTCAGCCTCTGAGGATGCTTTGAAGTTGCACCTACATTATGCCCATCTGTGCAGGAGCCTAGAGTCAGGAGAGACACTCTGTGCATATCTTTCTGTGTCTCCCAGAAGATCCTTCCAGCCCCACACCAGCAGCTGGGTGCTGCTCCAGGCCCAAAGAAGGCATCACAAATGTCCATCCCTTTGTTAGTGATGGCATCCCATATGTAAATGGTACTTGAATTCTTCAGGGTCTCACAGCTTCTGAAGTCTCTTCTTATATTGGAGAATTCCACTGACCTTGCAAACATTTCACCCCCATCCAGACTCTAGAAGTTGAAAACACTTGCAACTCAGTTTCCCAGTGTACTGGCTAGTTTATGTCAACTTGACACAAGCTACAGTTACTTTTAAAAGAGGTAACCTCAAATAAGAAAATTCCCCCACTAGAATGGCCTGTGAGAAAGCCTGTGGTGATTTTCTCGATTGATAATGTAGGAGAACCCAGCTCACTGTGAGCACTGGTTGTCATAAGAAAGCAGATTTAGCAAGCCATGAGGAACGAGCCAGTAAGAAGCACTCCTCCATGGCCTCTGCTTCAATTCTTACCTCCTCCAGGGTCCCTGCCTTGAGTTCCTTTCCTAACTTCACTGGATGATAAACTACAAGCTGGAAGGAGGAGGAGGAGGAAGAGGAGAGAAGAAAAAGAAGGAGGAGGAGAAGGAAGAGGAAGAGGAGGAGGAGGAGGAGGAGGAGGAGGAGGAGGAGGAGGAGGAGGAGAAGAAGAAGAAGAAGAAGAAGAAGAAGAAGAAGAAGAAGAAGAAGAAGAAGAAGAAGAAGAAGAAAGAGGAGGAGGAGGAAAAGGAGGAGGAAGAAGAGGAGGAGGAGGAAAAGGAGGAGGAAGAAGAGGAGGAGGAGGAGGAGGAGGAGGAGGAGGAGGAGGAGGAGGAGGAGAAAACTTTTCCTCCCCAAGTTGATTTTGGTCATGGAGTTTTATCACAGCAAAAGACAGCTAAGACACCCAGCATACTTTGAAAACTGAACACCTATGTGTCCCAGAGTCTCCCTCAATAAGTACCACATGGATTTTGAATCTGAGTGAGAATGGACGAACAGAACCCTACCTGGTGGATGGAAGTACCAGCCATGACTCTATGCAGAGCAGTGGATGCACATCACCGTAGGTGATGACTGTGTGTGGCTAAGCCTGGTCCTGGTATACACTAGAGGATTATGTGAGAGTCCAAACCTCTAAAATGTTTTAGTTGTTTGTTTTGTGGTGGAAAGGAAGGGGTTTGCACATTCAGAGTGCCCTACATTTGAAGTGTCAAGGCTATCTGTAATCCCAGCACTTGGTAGATAGATGCCAAAAGATTGTCATAGGTTTGATACATCCTGGGCTACACAGTAGGATTCTGTCCCCTCAGAAATAATAATAAAATATTCAAGCCTGCAGGATGGTTCAGAGGGTAAAGGAGCCTGCAGACAAGCCGTGATGACCTGTATTGGATCCAAATGGTAGAAAGGAGAATCAACTTCAAGTTGTCCTCTGACCTAGGAGAGCTAGGTCGCACACAAAGTAAATGAATAAAGTATAAATTTTAAAATAAAAAAAATAAAACATCATCAAATCAGTTTCCATGTCTTTCAAGGAACTTTGAGAGCCAGGTTGCTATCACTTTGGGAGTCACATGAGCCACCCGCACCCATCCCTCACCCTACTTCTGCCTTCCTCTGTGAACCAAGGAGCCCCCTAGACTATCAGCTCCTGTTTCTGGGGCCCCGGGATTTGCCCTGGGATGTCAGTATGAGCCTTACAGTGCCAGGGCCCACTGGGAGAGGACTCTATAATAGGACTGTATGCCTAGGATCCACACACTCACTGGCCACTGACTGGAGGAGCCAGTGTCTTCCTTGAAAACATCTGGGCATCATCCAAGCTTAGGTTGGGTGGCCAGACACCTCTCTGACTTGGATGTTTACCTAGAACCTCATCCAAACACACACAAACACATTACTGATCAACTTAACACTCACTTCCTCTCCCTTTAACAAAAAGTAAACAATGCCCTTACTGCAAATGAGAAGCGTCTAGGCTCCTACCCATCCCAGGCCCCTATCCAATTAAGCAACCTGATAAGAAGGGCCAGAGATAGTATGTATTTACTAAGCCACATGACTTTGAGCAAGTAGTTTCTTCTCTCTGGCTCAGTTTGACCCAAAGGCCTTAGGGAAGTTGGTGAAGGACATGTGTTCCTCAAAGACTTTTCTTGGCAGATCTGTTTGGAGCAGCACCTGGGGGAAGCCAGGAGTTCCCAGCCCTGCCCTGCCCCTGCCCTGACCCTTTAAAAGAAACCCCCAGTGGACGGCCCTTGATTCCATTCCTCCCTTCTGCCTGTGTGGTTGTTTGGGGAACAGTTCCTGGTGAATGGGTGGCTCTCCAGATGGCCAGAGAGGAAATCGGAGAAGTTTCATGTACTCCATCTGCCTGTGTGTATCATGCCCACCATTCTCAGCCCCCAACCCGCCCAGGGCCTCCAAGTTCTCACAGACAGATGCCTTTGAACAACACCCTCAACCCCATCACTCTCCTGGGAGCCCCCCCGTTTTCCCAGCTGGCCAGCTGTCAAGCCCATGAGCTGTTGGTTCTATGTCATCACGTGCTTCCAGGCCAGATGGTACCTGTCAACATCAGCTGCCACACTGCTGTGACAAGTAGCAGGCTCACACGTGTCCCTATGCGTCAAAGGTACTGCCTGACCCAGCTTCACTCCCTCTCTGCCCTGCACTGCACCCCCACCCCAGTGCCGTCACCACCCTGCCTACGTGTGTCCTTAACATGCCCCCACAGGGAGACGCTCTGTGCTCTAACTTCAGAGGGGAAGGCCCACAGAATATTCTCTGCACCTGGCAAGCCGTGGGAGCTTAATAAAGGTTAGTCATAAGCAATGGCACCCCTAGAACCTTCTCTAAGATATCTGCAGCTTGAGGAAAGAAACATTCTGGTAGTCAGCTGCCACAAAGGTCTGGCAGGGTGTGACCCTGGGAACAGGTGAGGGCCCTGCCCTGCTGAGGGGCAGCCTCCCTGCCAGGTTGCTCAGCCACCAAGTTGGAATGTAGGGTCCCTTCACCCCAATAGGAAAGCTACTAGGGTCAGAGGCTGGCCGAAGGTAAGAGGCAGCTGAAAGGGCAGTGCAATAAAAAAAAAAAAGAACACAGCAGCTGTCCCGAGGGCCACACCAGGTGGCTAGGCAGGAGGCAGCACCACAGAGCCTCAGCTGTCTGCTTGCTACACAGATGCAGGGTAGCTAGTGACCAACGTCGTTTGTTGTTAGGGCAGATGACAGCCAGAAACCCACCTCAGGCACTTCCACAGGCACACAGTATGACCCCACCCATCCATTCACCTGTCCATCCATCTACCCACTCATCTATCTACTTGTATTCACCATGTTCTTCCAGACATTCTGGACAGTACTGTGCTGGGCTCTGGTGCACCAGCTGTGAACAAGAGAGAGCTATCTGTGCCCTTGCTGAGGCTCGTCAGCCAGGAGGTGAATATTTGAAGGCCCGTGGGCACAGTCTTCAGATCTGAGCAGCCTGTCTTCTGAAGGGTGTCCATAGCCATGGCCCAAGCTCAACCCATCCCCTGCCATCCATCTATACTGCTGCTCCCTTTAGGCTCACTGCAAAGGTCTCCAGGGAAGCAAGCTTGGCTTGTGACTGAGTCATCCCAATAGGCCATAGCTGCACTGAAGGATCCCAACTCTACCGCTTACCAACAGGCTTACCTCATATCTCTCATGGCTGTGTGACCTGAGACTTCTTAGGCCTACCAAGCAGAGACCCTCTGACCATCGCCATGGCTCAGCCTTAACCTTTCCAAAAACCCTTCCTGCCCCCAGGGCCCTGGGCTATCTTGTCCTCACACTGTTCCTTGGACTGGGGCAGAGGACCTAAATAAACTAGGACCCATGGATCATCTACCTGGAGGCAGGCTGTAGCCCCTGCTAAAGGCAGAAACAGAAATTCAAGGAGCAAGCAGAACATCTTCACCCCTCCTCAGGGCCAGAGTCCACAGCCCCTGCTTGAGAATCATTGGGTACCCCCCTCACATGTTCTGGAAACTGTCATGCAGGGCACAGAATAAGGAGAGACAATGGAGAAAGGGTGTTATCAGACTCCAGCATCTGTGACACAGACACCAGATCCCCTGTTAGACCAGAGAGAGAGAGAGAGAGAGAGGACAAGTGAGACACATGAGCTGTGAAGTGAGTCTCGTGGGGAAACATTCAAGAAATGAAACAGGGTTGGGTGTGGTGAATGTATGTGGGTGTGTGCATGTGTCCCTGTGTGTTTGCTGTGCAAGTTGTTATATACACATCCATTCGCATGGTATGTGCGTGTATGGTCTGTCTGTGTGGGTGTGTGTGTATGTAGTATGTGTTTATGTGTGGTGTGTATGTGTATGTGTGGTGTGTATGTGTATGTGTGGTGTGTAGTGTGTATGTGTATGTGGTGTGTGTGTGTGTGTGCAGTCTCTGTGTGTGTGTGGTTTCTGTGTGTGGGGTGTGTGTGTGTGTGTGTGTGGTTTCTGTGTGTGTGTGTTGTGTGTGTGTATATGGGGTGTGTGTATGTGTGTGTGTATGTGTGGTGTGTGTGTAGTATGTGTGTATATGTGGTGTGTGTGTAGTGTGTGTGTATGTGTGGTGTGGGTGTATGTGATGTGTGTGTGTGTGTGTGTGTGTGTGTGTGTGTACTAGAGTTTTACCTTGAATGTCTTCTTCAATTGCTTTCCAAGTTATTTTTTAAGGTAGAGACATTAAACCAGAACCCCATGAATCTGGCCAGACTATCTCCAGGAGCTCCAGAGATGATCTGTCCTTTCCCAGAACTGAGATCAAAGACACTGCTATCCCGCCCAGCTTTTGTCCATGGGTGTTGGGGATCCGAACCCAAGTTTTCATGCTTAGGCAACAAACACTTTAACTGAGCCATCTGCCCTGACCCTTATACACCCTTATACAACTATTTTCATGTGTCTGTGTATCCGTGTCTTTGTTCGTCCCCATCTACATGTGTCTACATGTATGGGAATCTTAGATGCTCATGTGAACATCCATGTATTGTGTGCACATTCTTATTGTGTTCCAGGTGTGCTCATGTTATTGCTTCTTCTTTCTTTCTTTCTTTCTTTCTTTCTTTCTTTCTTTCTTTCTTTCTTTCTTTCTTTCTTTCTTTCTTTTTCTTTCTTTCTTCCTCTCTCTCTCTTCTCTCTCTCTCTCTCTCTCTCTCTCTCTCTCTCTCTCTCTCTCTCTCTCTCTCTCTTTCTTTCTTTTACGTTTTTGTGAAACGAAGTCTCATGTAGTTCAAGCTGGCCCATGTAGCTGAAGATGGTTTTTAAATTCTTGATCCTCCTGTTTCTGCTTCTCTAGTGCTCCTCAGCTCCGTGCCATTGTGCCCAAGTATGTAACTGAGGTTATATTTTGTTGGCATAAATGTGCCCCATGTTTGTGTATGGAGTGTCTTCAGGGCTCTCTGTCCTTTTTGTTTGTTTGTTTGTTTTGTTTTTTGTTTGTTTTTCGAGACAGGGTTTCTCTGTGTAGCCCTGGCTGTCCTGGAACTCACTCTGTAGACCAGGCTGGCCTCGAACTCAGAAGTCCTCCTGCTTCCCAAGTGCTGGGATTAAAGGCGTGCGCCACCACCGCCTGGCCTCTGTGTCCTTTTTAACTGCTTTCATGTGATTTTGTTTTATACTATCTCTCTTTCCTCCCCCCCCACCGTGTGTGTGTGTGTGTGTGTGTGTGTGTGTGTGTTGGTAGGGAGGAGCTAGTAATTGTGGATGCCCTCACCCGACTATGAAGTTATAACAAGACATTTTGGGGATCCAGGTCCATTTCTGGGTTGGTGACTCACCCTAATGATGGAGGCCATGGACCAGCAGGTCCCCACGCACAGCCTGTGAGGCTGTCACTGGGCCCTGAGTCTGATTGGGTTTAGAGCCCAGATACTCTGTGTCCCTGACTCCCCTCCTCCAACCCTGGGACCAGCTGGAGCCTCCCACAGCCCACATGGAGGCCCTGACAGGCTATGGGCAGCACCCAGCCCTGCTACACAGGACTGTACCAGGTCCGCACTCCAGCCAGCAAAACTGCAACGTGGGCGCCCACTGAGCAGCACAAATGGACACAGGGGTAGTAGATGGCAGTGCATGAGGATCTGCTGCTCTATGCCTCCAGCGTTAGGTGTGAGTCACTAACCCACAGACAGGCCTGGGTCCAAACAATGTCCTGTTATAACTTCATTACCAGGCTGGACTCTGAGGGGACATCCCCAAGTTCAGGACTGCCATCTGGCTGCCCTCTAGGACTCCTAGTAACTCATATGCTTCTTTAGGATCTAGGCTCCTGAGGTATAAACTAAGGAGTTGTTGATAACAGAGCCACATATACAGCTGCACGGTTGTGCACTGAACAGATACCTGGCTGAGTGACAGCAGGTGCTGAGAGCCAGGCTAGATTATGCCATGCAGATGAGAAGCAGCAGTGCCCAGCTGCCCCATCTTCCCACACATTTGCTCACTGGGCACTGTGCTCAGTGGGGTACCCCTCTAACAGACAACTTGTTCTCATTCTCACAAAAGAGGCTGTCTTCCTCTGGTTGCTTGACTGGGAGGAAAGCCAGCCTTGTCATCAGCCCTCCACCCTGTGCTGGTGTCTAGCTTGCCCATTTCTCACAGACCCCGCCCCCCACCCATCACAGACTCCACCCCAACCTATCACAGACCCCACCTCCCATCTCCCTGGCATTCTTCTTGGCCTATCCCCATAGGACTCTCTCTTTTGAGGCTATCAGTGGGACCCAAACATCCTGCTTTAATCCACAGTCCTATTTGTATCCAACCTCCACGCTGACCTTACTGATCACTATCCCAGATAGCACAAGCTGAGGGGCGTATCTCAACAGGGCAGGAAACTGAGTGCGATGCACCTTGTCTGCTGAGCCGCTGTGACTCCGATGCTCTGAGTCCTCTGACTTCAAATCTGGCCCTGAACCCTCTACCCAGACACACTCTAGCTCAACCACCACCACCCTGCCCGACAGTGACTGAATACCGTGTTGGTTCAAATGTCCTTTATTTCCTTAGGAAAGTAATCGAGGGAATCTCGGGGAGCTTAGGGGAAGGAGCTTGTCCCATCATGCCAAACCTGGGAGGAAGGGACAAAGATAAGGTCTGAGGGAGAGCTCTGGGGGTGTCTCTGAACACTCTTTAGCAGAAACAAAAGGCCTCCTGACTCCCATCCCTCAAGCATTACTGAACCCAGGGCTTGGGAAGGGAATGGGTGCAGGAGGGCGTCCTGGCCTCTTACCCCCCAGACTCAGGTGGAAGGTGGGTAGCGGTTGCTATGAGGCACGTCTCGATAGAAGGGGTCAACTGAAGTCAAGGTTCTGCAGGAAGAAAGAAAGCTGATAGAAGGACGGGTGACCAGGCCTGGGCCTCTCTCCTCTACCTCCCTCCCCCAGATCCCAAGAGCTAGCCAGGCCTAGACAAGGATAGCCAAGCCACAGACATTCTCTGTCTGCCAACTGGAGCCTTTACTGTCCAAGTGGGAGTTTTGAAGGACTGAGCAGGAGTCACAGGAGGGATGGGCCTACAGTTCAGTCACCTTTAAATCCATTCCCCACAGCCCCGTCACCATGGTGGAGGTAAGACATGCAGTGGAAGGATAGGGCTGAGAGAATGAATCTGGCCAGGTAGGAGGGCTGCAAAGTGAGGGAGGGGTGGCAGGGGCAGAGCTGAGGGGGCCTGCTACCTTGCCACATGGGGGTGCAGGTGCCTCAGGGTCTCCGTGGGATTTGGGGTGGAGTCCATGTGGGTAACAGGCTCACTGAGGGCATAGGCTCCTGCTTTCTGGGGCTGGATGCCACCTCGAGTCCAGCCTTCTCGATCCAGCCCCTTAGGCATGTTCTCGAAGTACCTAGTATGGTGCAAGGGCCCTTAGATACAGCTCACCCCTTTCTGAGGTTCATCCCTCCCTTCACTACCAACAACCTTGGGCCTCGGAGCTCTCCAGTCTCCTTGCCAATGCCCATGTGTCTCCTTCACCTGTCACGCCTCAGCCCTTGTCCACCTAAGACACTCACTCAAGCCTGTCCCCGTTTCTGGAGCTGAGCACCTCTACCCACTCTGAAGCTGAGACGGTGTGGAGAGCAAAGGACAGGATCTCTGGTGTTCCCGCCTGTGGCCCTGCCAGCACCCAGGAAAGAGTCCTAATCCTAAGCCTCTGATGCCCTTCCATCCACCTAAACAACCGGGCCTTCGGCTGGGTTCTGAGACACAAAATGAGTAATCCTGGCCCCACCCTGGTTTATGAAGATGGAAAGACAGGATGCCTATAGGTCTACTTGGAAATCAGTGATTACAACCTCTGGGGGCTTCAGGATCTCCAGCAAGAAGCGGGGTGTCTGATACCTGCAGGAATTCCTGACAGGTAATGGAGGCAGGGTGTGTGAGCAGGGTAAGGACCTGCAGAAAGCCTGGGGTTTGAGGAGGGCCCCATAAGGGGAGCAGTCACTTAAAGAGAGACACATTTTGTCTGCCAACACCCGGAGTGCTCTTCCATCACCCTTGTGGAAAGAGCAGTTACTGTGTTCCCAGACACTCTAAAGTTTCAACGCCAGTGCCAGTGCCGCCTTCTTACATCAATACCCTGGTCCTGGTTCTCCTATTCCTCTTCTCCCTCTCGCCACACCCCGATATCCTCTGGGTCCTAGGTCAGTATCTGCCCTCAGTCAGGATTCAGTGAAAAGGAGGACGTGCCCTAGAACTGGGGTTGTGGAGGAGGGAAGCCTAACAAGCCAGACGGACATGGAATACTCAGGTCTGGGGACAGTGTGTATATATGGATAGATCGGGGTATGCTGGGAGGGAGCCTGACTTTCCAGCTCTAGGATTCTGCCCCTTCACCCCAAATCCACTTCCTGCTGGAGTGGGTCAGTGCACGTGCAATCTCAGCACTCGGGAGGCAGAGACAGAAAGAGATTTGCTACAAGCTCTAGGCCAGTCTAATCTACAGAGAAAGTTCCAGGCCGGCAAGACTGTCTCAAAATAAAAAGCAAAAACAGCTGGGCGTGGTGGCGCATGCCTTTGATCCCAGCACTTGGGAGGCAGAGGCAGGCAGATTTCTGAGTTCAAGGCCAGCCTGGTCTACAGAGTGAGTTCCAGGACAGCCAAGGGCTACACAGAGAAACCTTGTCTCAAAAAACCAAAAAAAAAAAAAAAAAAACCCAAAAAACAAAAAACAAAAACAAAGGTATTACACTTCCTTTCTGCTGCTCCTATATGCCCTCCCCACCCAGGCCTGGTTTCAGAAGCTGTCTCCGTGGCTCTTGGACTGCCTCCTGCCAGAAGCTGTCCTGCAGGCCTCAGACGTGGCCCACAGCTTACCTGCTGAGGGAGCGCTGAGCCCACCTAGCATATAATGGACGCAGTACCTTAAAAACTGATGCTTTTGCTGCTGCAGAGCTCCACATTCATTTACCCTTCTCAAGCTCACCAACCTGGCCCTGCTCTGCCTGTCCTGTTACCGCTCCCCTTGAGTTGCCAGAATCTGTTTCACCTGAGCAAGGAGCTCCATGAACTTTAATGCCACCCTGGGGACAGCTTTTTAACCAGTGACTGATGGGCCTGGGTTGTGACTGCCCTGACTCTTCACCCTCCGGCTGGGCCAGATCAGAGCTGAGTGCCTTACACTGTTGTCTAGCGTTTCTGCCACAGGACAGCTGGCTTCTTAACACCCCATCACCATCTGTTTTCCCTTCCATGTAACGTCCACATGCCCCCTAAAGTCCATTCTCCCAGTGAAGGGGCAGCACATGATGCTCAGCGGAGGATCTTTGTCTGGAAGAGTTCGGTGGGAGCTTTTCCTCTCAGAGGTTGTATCCTCATTACTTGCTCTGCCTCAATTTTCAGTCAGTCAATTGGATCCCAGCATTCAGCCAGGAAGGGAGCCTCACCCTTGGTTGTAGGTGGTCAGGTACCGTTGATCTCTGTCCTGATCATAGGAACTCCGAACGTAGCTGGGGTTGTTAAGAGTGAACCCCGTGGGCTCCTGTACAAGATGAGGACAGGGGAATGAAAGGTCAGGACTCAGGAGCACAGTTGGGGACTGGGACGGGTGCAGCAGCCTTACCTTGTTCCCCACAGACTCCTTGCCAAGAAGGGCAACATTTGTCTGTTGCATCCGCTGGGGAGTCTGGTAGGACCTGTGGCTCATGCTGGCAGCCTGTGGGCTTGGGGTAGGCATCTGTACAGAGAAGAGGCACAAGTCGAGAGGCTGGGAGGCTGGCTGAGGTCATATGATGGAGAAAGGATGGACAGAGGCCCTCCATGCTTTAAAGCACAGGGCTCCATCCCAGACCCCGGCTTTATGCTCGGTCTGTAACACCCTTCATTTATCTCTGCCTCTTCTCCTTCTTCCCTGCTGGGCCCCTGTCACTCACTCTGGTGTTCAAGGGTCTTTCGCTCATTCGGCTGTATCCAGTGTCCCGATCAGAGCCTCTAGTCAGCACAGGGAGGAAGTCACTTCCCTGGAGGGAGCAAAGAAGTTGTGGGCACCACTCCTTCACAATTCCAAACCATGTACAACTGTCCCCATAAGTGACCCTGGCCCCCTAGCAGCACAGAGCTTACCTGAGGGTAAGTTATAGGGAGGTAGTCTGACTTGGTGATACTTCGTCCTGGATGGAGGACCTGGAGTGGGACACACAGTGGAAAATCAGCCTAGCCTCCCTTTCCCCTCAGTGACTCCCACACCCACTGATTCCTGCCTCCGCTATATCAAGCATGCAGAAGTGTTCTATACTGACAGACGTGACTCAGGCAACAGAAGAATAGGTAGAGTTTGGGGTGGAATGACCAACTCTTGGTCCAGAATGGGAGCCAACAGGGAAGGTTCCATCTTCGAGCATCCTTGGCCTTGCCTCTTCACCTACTTGGACCTCAGTATTGTCAACTCTAAAGTGGGACTCTTAAGCACTGCAGTAGTATTCTCTCACTCGCTTTCATTCCATACTTGTCTGGAGGGCTTTGTGTCCAAAGCTTTAAAAGTAACTACAGAACCCTTCCCCTACTCTGCAGTCTTGAGAATTTTGATGTTCCTGAGCCCACACTTACAGGATCCCCAGGAAATGCCTGTAAGGGCGGCTGGAAGACAATGGGATTCTTGGTAGACTCTTCCGTGAAGCCAGTCTCTTCTTTGGAACCAATTGTCTTCTTAAGCAAGAGATCTGCAAAAGCCACAGCTCTCTATGCTTCATAGGGCTACTTCAGTATCCCAGCAGGAGAGGAATGGACTCCAGGGGCCAGGCCAGGAAAGTAGAAGGAAGGATAGGGGTTGACGGGCAGGAGTAGCTGTGCTCAGACCCAAGTGACCCTGCTACAAGAGCAGGACAGAGCACTGAAATCAGCCCAGGGTCACAGCTCCCTCAAGCCACCCACTTGATAATCCTCCTTTCCCCCCATGGTAGCTTCTGAGAACTGCACCAGCTCCAGCTCTGGAGTCTCCTTCAGGCTGGAGAGGGAAGGTGAAATTGGGAGGGCCTACCTGGGTGGTTTGGAGACTCCTTGATATACTTGGAATTGTATTCAGAAGTCATGAAGCGTGGGCCCTGGAACGTACGAGGCAGAACAATAGGAACCCAGTGGGCCAGGGTGGACCGCAGGCATTCTGTGATGGTTGATGTGTGAACACCCAGTGGGCCCAGGGGGAGGCATGCACAGCTCCCCAACAGACATCTAAGGTGCCTGGTGAAGCATGGCAGTGCTCCAAATGCCTCCATGATCATTCCAAATCTCACAGCATGATGAGTTCCTGGAAATGACCCTGAGGAACCCAGACAAAAATGACGGGGCCATGATGAAGGGGGATAAGCTGACAGAAGAAAAAAAATCATACCAGCTTGGTCATGGGACAGGGCAGGATGTGGTGGCCACTTCGATGCCGTTTGAGAACTATGACATTGAAAATGCCTTGCTCTCTGCACTGTTTCAGGGCCCGAGGCCATGTGCAGCAGCCCCCCCGCCCCCAGAGAGCAATCACAAGCCCAACCTCTGCAGGAGGAGGAGGTGGCTGTGTCCCCCCCCCCAGCCCTAGCCGATATCCACTCACATAGTGCGAGTTCTCCCACTCCGTAGAGCCCTTGCCCTGCGTCTGGTGGATCAGGGGAACCTCCTTGGGCTCCAGTCCTGTGATAGTCTGAGGCCCGTGATCCTGGGTGTCGAAGTGGACCTTCCTGACCTGGAAGAGTGAGAACATGCGATCCATGCTGGCAAGGTGAGAGAGCGCCAGTCACATTCCATCCTCCACTCCTACAGAGCACCTTCACAGCAGTCTGTGTGGCTCACAGTGACACAGAGGGGCCTCTCCTGGGTCACAGCTTGCAACATCTTGCTCATAGTGACTCTCATACCCTGACAGCAGTCCATTGGGGACTTTGGGTCCTCAGGCTGTTGCAGGCACTTAACCCCTTGCTGGGCCCCTCAACCAGGAACTCCTGCCCCAGGGCCCTTGCACTCATAGCTGACACTGCTTGAAACACACATCCCGTAGGCAGCTGTGGCTAGAGGAATAGTCTCTTCCGAGCCTTGCCCAGTGCTTCCATGCTAACGTCTATCCCAGCCTTTGGGCTTCTGCTTCTTCCATCCTTTCCCCATGCTGTGTTTCCCTCTTACCCCTTCCAAAATTTTTAATTTTATTTTACATTTTAGAAGATCTATTAGCCAGACTGTGGTGGCATACGCCTTTAATCCCAGCACTTGGGAAACAGAGGCAAGAAGATCTCTGTGAGTCCATGCCAGCCTAGTCTACATAGCTATATAGCTAGTTTGTGGACAGACAGGACCACACAGAGAAATCCTATCTCAAAAACACAAAAAGAAAAAAAAAGAGAGATTTGTTAGTGTTTTACGTGTCTGAACTTGTATATGCCACATGTAGATAGATGCCCACAAAGACCAGGTGAGGGCATCAGATACCCAGGAGCTGGAGTTCCAGGAACTGAACTTGCATCCTCTGGAAGAGCAGTGAACACTCTTAACTTCTGAACCATATCTCCTGCTATCGATATTGTCATTATTTAAATTGAGATGTAGTCTCATGTGGCCCAGGCTGGCCTTGAACTTGATGTGTAGCTAAGGATAAATAACTTTGAGCTTGCTCTCTTGCTGCCTCCCTCTCCCCAGTGCTGGGATTACAGGCATAGACTGGATAATGAAGCACTGGGGGATGGAACTCAGTCTCATGAACGTTCAGCAAGCACGCTATCCACTGAACTACAGCCTAAGCACACTCCCTCCAAATGTGAAATGAATTCAGAGTAGATGACTTGGATGAATGGCTACCTGTCCTCATGACCATGGTGGTGATTTGAATGGTGGTAATAGTGATGACAGAAGTGAAGAGGTCGAGGTGACTGTGACAGTGACCTCGAGGCAGTGAAGGTTGTGGCAAAGGGCTTGAACGAATGACTAGGATCCTGGTATCTGTGAGGATGGAGTAGGGGTGAGGGTGGGGACGGGGCTGCAGGGAGACAAGAAGAGGGAGTGACAGTGGGGATGGTGGGGATAAAGACAGGACCACAGTGGGGAGTGGCCCCTCACCCTACACTTTGGCTCTTCCATGCTAAGTCTTCTCAGCTCTGTGCAATGGAAGCGCTATTCCCTGCCTTCTTGTACACATCCTGGGGCTCATTCCTTCCCAGCATGGGCCCAGCACTGACCTCCTTAGAAAGTGGTCCAGTGTTGACTTTTTCTCGACCATAGCCGGAGGTCGTCTGGTGCAGGTTCCAGGGCAGGGGTTGCTTGCCATCAGGCACTTCTAGGGGAGAGTAGCTCTGGCTGGTCACAGACTTGGAAGTGTCACGGATTTGTTCCCTAAGGGGTAGGAAGAAGCAAGAGATGGCACCTCCAAGGGCCACCTTCTTTGTTCTGGGGCTGAGGGCTGCAGCACTTATTCCCAGAGGCTGCCATCTCTCCCGTCCCTCTCTCAAATTTTTCAAGAGTCCTTCTTGGCCCTGGGGCCAAAACTGGGCAGCATGCCCAGAGCCACTCAGTCCTTGCTTTGGAGCCCGGGGCAATGACATCTCTAATAGTTAAGATCCAGTAGGGCAGAGGAGGGAGGCAAGGAGTAGTGGAGACTGTACCCCATGGCAGGATTATCCCTGGTGTCCAGGTGCGGTTGGTAGGAGACCGGGGGCCGATAGTTGGATTTGTAGCCTGTGCCTACATGGCTTCCCATGCGGGGCTTGAACTCCTCCCGACCTGCCAAGGGACAAGAGGGAAACAGAACCGAAAGTTATCAGAAGGGTGAAGAGTGGCTTCCCAAGCAGAGCCAGCAGCCACCAGGGCCTAGGGGACACTAAGCCAGGGGAGCACCTAACAACCAGGTAAGGGGAGCTGTATAGGCCTGGCCCTCAGAGGACTGTGATGCTGGAAAACAGAGCCAATGGCATGGGGTCACAGGAACCATGTGCAGACACACTTCAGTGACAGGATGAAACAAGGGGACAGCCAAACAAGGCCAGCTTGATAGTGTGAGCCTTAGGCTCAGGGAATAGAGCCACTCTGTGTGGCAGCTCAGTCTGTGCTAGGATTGACCCTAGAGGGTGTGCCTCTACTGGTCCCTCTTCCCATCCAGGGTCCTGAAGGTAGTTCCCATAGAGATAGGAGTCCTCACCATAGGCTGTGCAGTAGCTGGTAGCATAAAACTTCAGAGGGTCAGAACATCCCCCCGAACTCATCTTCACATAAGGAGAAACAACCCCAAGAGGGAGTTTCCCCATCATGATGCTGCAGGGCAGGGCCCCACGGGCCTGAGAAGAAACCCAGGAGATTCTCATGAGTCCTGATCTCAGGCTTCAACCCCAGCAGTGACAGGCAGTCACCCCCTCATAGTCATCCTTACAGCCCCCCCTGTTCCCGTTTCTGGAGACTGCATCCCAAACCAAACAAAGAACCCATCTTCAACTCTCACACTGTCGTGTCTCTTACCAGTGTTCAAATGCCCCCACTGTAGAGCCAAGAAACGATGCCAAGAAATGAATTGAAGCTCTCAGCAAGGGACAGAGCTGGGATTCAGACTTGGGGTATTGGACTCCTAGTCCTCTGGTCTGACCTCCTATATGTGCTTCTTAGAGAATACATGACCAGATGACCGCCTACCTGACATTTCTCTCCTGGGAGACATGCCCCGCCCCCACCCCATCTCTTACTCAGTTCCTTCCCCACCCACCTCCCTGTGGAAGTTGACTGTGCTCTCCTGGGGCCCTGCACAGTAGGCCCCACCCTCACCTACCCTCTGCAGCTAGCTCTGAGGTCGGCAGAGGCCACAAGAGGCTGGAGCTGCTCAAGAGAAGCTGGCCCTCCTGAGGTGGAGATGGCCAAGCTAGAAGAAACAGTGTTGCTTAGCAACCAGCACCTAGCAACAGCGTCCCAAGCCTCTGAAGTCCTTCTCAAGTCATGGCCCACTGAGGGGCTGACCTGTCCAGGAAGGGAATTCTAAGCATAGCACAAATTTGGCCCACGCTGCTTGCACAGACCACAAAGTGTTGCTTGTCTAACTGCTGTGAAATAAAAGATAATCCTGGACAATCTCTCCCATTTACAAAGTATCCACTTCTCAGGGTGGATACTTTACACCGTTTTATCTTCGTCCTCCTAGCTGCTCTTCTAAGTAGCTATTATTATCCTCTCTTCGCTGGGGAACAAGAGGCTTAGACAGACAAAGTGTCTGGACTGGTCAGAGATTTCAAAAAAACAAAAAAATAAAATAAAATATACACCTCCCCCCCCCAAAAAAAGGACAAGAAACGAAACAGTTGAGATTCTACTTGGGTGGATCCTGATCCCACTCTTATGCCTCTTGGTAAATTAATGTTTACTATGTTCTGCTCCAGCTAAGTCTGTGCTAAGCCCTTTTACACACATTACCTCTTACGATTTCCCAGACTCCCCCATGAGCTTGGGGCTCTTGGTATATGGCCAATCACCACAGCAGTGGTTAAAATCGAGGCTCCAGCCAGACTTGTTGGCTTTGATGAGGTGTCTTTCCTCTTTACACTGTCACTTCTCGTCTTAGTCCAGTGTGTGACTTCTGACAGTAAGTACAGGTTCAACACCTGCTGAAAGGGGCAACATTGGCACTTACTTGCAAGCAGTAGTCTTAAAGCTCCTGGCCAGCTCCACAGAGACTTCAGTAACAGCATGCAAGCCTCAGGTTGGTTTTCAGTCTTGTAAACATTGTGACAGTTGGCTTTCCAGGGGTGGAGAGGAACTCCACTTAGTATCTGCCAATTCCACCATCAATGGCTACTTGCAAATAAATAGCCAGTTGAATGTCCCAAATGAGAACCTTAAATACTGTTTTGTTTTGTTTTGAGACAGGGTTCCTATGTGTGTCCCTAGCTGTGTAACTTGCTCCATAGACCAGGCTGGCCTCAAAGTCACTTGCCTCTGCCTCCCAAGTACTGGGATTAAAGGCATGTACCACCATTGCCCAGCTAAATAATTTAATTTTTAACACAGCAGGGTTTAACAGCCAGCCTGTAGATGTCCAGCCTTTAGCTAATCACGAGTATGTGAGCTTCTCTTCTGGGACAAGTAGCCTATGAAGAAAAGGAACACAGAGGGAAAGGGGCTGTGCTGCCTAGGATACGGGCACATAGTTAGGCCAGGCACATAAAATAAATCCTACCACATCCCACATTAGCCCTACCAGCACTAGGGATCATGAGCACATTATATTCTGGATTCAGAAGTTATCATGGTCTAGGAGGGCTTCAGGACAAACTGAGGCCCACGGGATTCTTCCCCTCCAAAGTCATGACTCTACTCAGAGGTCAGGGACTACCAGGCCAGAGGACTAAAAGCACACAGCCTTGCCTCCATTAAGCAGCTCCCAGCTTACCAACAAAGGGGCTCATGGGTACTCCATACATGAAACATGGGAAGATGGAGACTGCCACTGGTGGGGCCCACTCAGGGCAAAGGGCAAAGGCAGAGAGCAGTGTTCCTTCTAGGCACCCCTGGAGAAGAGGTCACAGCCTGAGCTCAGATTCTGAAGATGGGTGACACAAGCTCTGTCTCTGCCACTGAATACATATGAGACTTGATACAGGACATGTATCTCTTAACAGCCCCTCCTGGAAAACGGAGACTACCATGAACCACTTAGCCAAACACCAGTAGATAAAAGCCATCTACTGGGTTAGGGGAAAGGTAGTGTCTTAGTTAGGGTTTTACTGTTGTGAACAGACACCATGACCAAGGCAAGTCTTATAAGGGCAACGTTCAATTGGGGCTAGCTTACAGGTTCAGAGGTTCAGTCTATTATCATCAAGGCAGGAGCATGGCAGTGTCCAGGCAGGCATGGTGCAGGAGGAGCTAAGAATTCTACATCTTCATCCGAAGTTCTGTTAGAAGAAGACTGGCTTCCAGGCAGCTAGGATGAGGGTCTTAAAGCCCACGAGCACAGTGACACACCTACTCCAACAAGGCCACACCTCCTAATGGTGCCACTTCCTGGGCCAAGCATATTCAAACCATTACAGGTGGTGTGTGTGTGTGTGTGTACTCGCTCGTGTGTAAATGTATGTACGTATGTATGTGCATGTCAGAGACTATGAACTTAGGCACTGTCTCAGTTTCTTTTCCTGTTGCTGTGACTAAATACTCTGAAAAGAGCAACTTAGGGGACAAAGGGCTTATTCA
>JADRCC010577989.1:0-23284 GCA_019843855.1 Hylomyscus alleni
CCATCTGTAGGAGGATGGGAGGGCCACTAGAGGTGCTGCCTGAGATACAATAGCATCAGTGACAGTGGGTGCCACACTGCTTAGGCTGGGTGGGAGGGACTAAATATCCCCTTCCTCCGGTGGGCTGGTGAGCAGTCGATGGAGATGCTCCACTCTTCTGCCTTTGTGTCTGTCTGTCCTTCTTTCTGCTTCCAGCATGCCAGGATATCAGGGATGTCTGTCCACTTAAAAGAGACCTCAGTGGCAGCCAGTGGAGACTTTGGGCTGCTAGGATGTCCCGTGATTAGGGGAAGCAGCCACAGGACTAGGCACAGTTCTAGCCACAGGGCTAGGCACAGAACTGTGCCACTGATTGGCACAGTTCTGAAGGAGGGTTGGTTCTGGAACCTCTGTGCACCCGTGTTAGTTGAACCAAAAAGTGTAGTCCAGCTAAGGGTGGCCTTGGGGTGACCTTGGGGTGGCTTTGCAAAGCTGTCTGTTATCAGTGGTCCAAAATGCATGTAGTCAGACTCCGTGTCTCAGTCCCTGGCTTCACCCTGCGTTAAGGTGACGTGTGTGTGTGTGTGTGTGTGTGTGTGTGTGTGTGTGTGTTGATGACATCCTATCGGTATTGGAATATAACACATCTCCTTTCATTCTGAGGTACGGCCCAGGTACTGGGTGATGCTGTCTCTCCAGATGCCCAGTGGGGCTGCCTCTGCCTTCTCTGCTCTGCACTTCTTTGGCTTGGACTTGCCCTTGGCACAGTGCCACTTTTCTGACCCCACCCCAACTTATGGGATTGTTCCTTGCCCTCTATACTCTCCTTCCCTTCTCTGAGGCTCCCTGGTCATGTGGTCAAGTGCACTTCTTTTGTAGAAGGGCTGATCTTGAAAGGATCACAGTTCGGGACCGGGCTGAAGGGCTAACAGTAGAGATGGGGGCGGGGGCTAGGGTCGCTGTGTGCTCTTGCCTGAGGAACAGTCATAGGAAGCTGTGGACTTGGGGTGGAAGTACCACGTGCAGGGGTGTGAATTTCTGGGTGTGGGTTAGCATTTAGGCCAGTGAAGTTACTTTTGAGGTTTGAGGAGGCATACATAAGGAGCTCATGCCAAGCTGTGCAACTGCCTTCTGAGGCCGTCTGCCTCTGGACGGTGGGGGGAGTGTTTATTTGGAGGGTGCAAGTGCATGCTATGGCATGTGCAGGTTAGTCAGAGGACAACTTGTGGGAGTCAGTTCTCTTTACCATGTGGGTCCCAGGAACTAAACTTGGATCAAGCCATCTGATTTGGTTGCAAGTGCCTTTCCCTACTGACCCCACCCCACCCGCTTCTCAGTTTCTTCCATCCACTTTTCTCCCCCTTCTCAGTTTCTTCCATCCACCTTTCTCCCCCTCCCCTACCCCCAATCTCTCTCCCCTTTTCTCCCTTCATCTCTTTTTTTTCCCTTGTTTTCTCCAGGCTGACTATATAGTCCAGGCCAACCTCAAACTCCAAGCCATCCTCCTGCCTCAGCTGCCCCAAATAGTTAGCACCTAGAACTATTAAAACCAGCCTCTTCCCCTCCCCCCCCCAATAGTCTTTCCTCTGCCAGTTCTGTGTCTTTATTTAAAAACAGTTTGAGGATATGGTTCATATCTAATCTAAATGACACTTGGTTGAGGTAAACTAACAGCAGCTAATTCAAATAAACCCATAAGCTGTGTTAGCATTAGGAGATAAGAGTGCTCTCACAGAGCAGTGACTGAGAACAGTGATCTGGCGGCAGCCCCACAGTTCCTCCGAGGGACACTGCTGCACCAGTCACACTCTGGGTATTCCTCTGTGACGCTTGTGTGTGGGATCAGGAGCCAGAAGCTGCAGAGGCTCCTTGAGAAAGAGTCTCCTGTTGGGAGGAGAGGTAAGCGGGCCTTCTGCAGGTGACATCTGGGCTCTACTCTTCTCCCTACCTCCCTGCTGATACGGCTGGCTCTCCTAGATTGTTGACAAGCCCTCCTTTCCTTCTCTGCCTTTCTCTAGGGTAAGAATTCACCCAAACACAAACCCTGCAGGTGGCCGGCTGTGGCTTGGGAGACTGTCTCCTTAGCCGTGTATATATTACAGGTGTGCAGACCATATCTCACTTGAAAAGGGCTGAAGAGATGGCTCAATGGTCAGGAGCACTTCCGGCTCTTCTAGAGGGGCCCAGTTCAATTCCTAGCATCCTCACTGGGAGTTCACGGTGCCTGAAACTCGGCACCAGGGGATCCCATGCCTCTGACTTCCAAAGACACCTGCACTCATGTGCAAAAACGCACCTCCCGACAGACACACATATTTATAATTAAAAATAATGAAAATAAATCTTAAGAACTGCTATGAAACACTTGCAAATTGTTCCCTGGCAAGGGTAGTGGTGCTCGGAGTGTGTAGGGAGCATACGCAACTCCACAAGAAGGCAATGTGATTTTAAAAGTGGATGAAAGTTGTAATAGACATTTCTCTAAGGGTACCAGTGGTCAAAGACTCTCCTGTGCAGCCCATTGGCCATTGCCAGCAACCTTCCACCTTAAGATTAAGTCCTAAGTTCCAAATCCCTGGGAATGCGTTTTGATTGGCATTTAAAACGTTTAGCAGTTTGGCTCAGGGTTCTTGGTACGTGAAGACTGAGGAAGCTTCTTGAAATATAGGCTGAAGGCCCTGTAAGCTTGATGCCTGGGGACCAGCTCCTTTAACCTTCCCTAATTAGAATGAGTGCCATACAGCATGAGTTCCCTATTGATAGCATCCCGCAGACTTCCTACTCCCTAAATAATTCAGGAAATGATGGTGCGCTGTGCTCTGAGGGAATATTGTGCTCCCAGGGGTCCTTTAGGGAGGAGACAGTCGATGCTGGTCACATGGCAGAGCGCATGGAAGTGGTGCAGGAGCATTTAGGACAATAGCGTGCCCTCCCTCTGTGTCCCGAAGCCAAGTGACATAGCAGAAGTCAGCCCTCTCTCCTAGGTATGGAAAATTCTACTGTGTAAGCGAAAGTCCCTCAAACCTTCAAAGATGGGAGAGTGGAAAATATGAAGGTTTATTGTTCTGAGAAATTTCCTGTCTCTCTAGCATGTGGTCATCGGAGGTCAGGGGTGCACGCATGTGTACAGGGCAGGAAATCCAGTGGGGGACTTATGATGTGCCTGCATGAGCTCCCCAGCGTGAACATATATGTGCTTGGGCAGATGAGACCAGGAGCCAGGCCAGGGCAGGCAGGGACTGATTCTGCCTTCCGGAACTGACCTTTATGCTAAACAGAAAATGGCCGGTGTTGGATGGAGCTGTGGGGGACAGCAAGCCAAAGTGACCTCTTAGACAGGAAGCTGGCAGCTTTGGGGTCGACAAAGCCATCCGGATCCCCGGTTTGGTCTGGGAGATCTATGTGTTTGTAGTTTGTAGCAAGAAATCTCTTTTTCCCTTTCCGTTTTGTTTTGTTTTGTTTTTTTTCTCAAGAGAGACCCTAACCTGGTCTCTCTTGAATCAGAAACACATAGAATAGTGTGAAAATCATGCTAAACTTTTCCATGGCCAGGCTTGTCAGACAGAGCCCTTCCTGTTCTCTGCAGTCAGGGAACTGAGGCACCTGGATTGGGAGGGGTGTCTTTGTTCCTCTGTGCAGGGATCTCTGGGTAGGAACTGCCTTGGCTGGCTGCTGGGCCATTGTGGGGTCTATGGTAGGCATGCTGAGGGCAAAGTAGCCGGTGCCTGGAGTACCCAGGAGGTAAGAGCCGAGCTGTGGGGTTTTGCCTAGAAGTCTGTTGTTTGGGTTAGCACAGTCTGGGGGCACTGATGTTGACTCCAGCAGTTACGAAAGGACCAACTGCAGTCACTGTCTCAACCTCTGCTTTCTCCTCCTCCTCTTCTCCCTCTTCCTGTTCCTCCTCTTTCTCTTCCTCTTTTTCCTCCTCCTCCTCTCCTTCTCTCTCTCTCTCTCTGTCTCTCTCTCTCAAGACTTACTTATTCTTATTTATGTGTATGTGTGCACACTTACACATTTGTATGTACACCATGTGTATGCAGTACCCACAGGGTCCAGAAGAAGGCATCAGATCCCCAAGATCTATAATCATAGGTGATTGTGAACAGCCTGATAGGGTGCTGGGAATGGAACCTGGGTCCCCTGGAAGAGCAGCCAAGTAGTCTTAACTGCTGAGCCATCTCTCCCTGGCCCTACCTCTCTGGTTTTGTTTATTTGTTTGTTTTGTTTTTGTTTTTGTTTTTTTGTTTTTTCAAGACAGGGTTTCTCTGTATAGCCCTGGCTGTCCTGGAACTCACTCTGTAGACCAGGCTGGCCTTGAACTCAGAAATCCGTCTGCCTCTGCCTCCGAAGTGCTAGAATTAAAGGCGTGCACCACCACCCACCCGGCTACCTCTCTGTTTTTAACTGTGGCTCAGCTCCCAGCCCCCAGTGGACAGTGGGTGGTGTTTAGTTCAGCCACGTGTTGTACGGCCCCAGCTCTAATAGAACACTGCTGTGGAGGCCTGGCAGAACGTGGGCACTGCGTTCTCCCACTGTAGATCCCTGAACTCAGGGCATCTCTGTCATCTGAGCCTCACTTGTCTCTGAGATACATACTTCCCATGTTATAGAGTGGGAGTCTGGACCAACATAATGTCCCTGTTACCTCTAGCGTGTTTTGTGGGCATCACCTTGTCCTCCCACCCAACCTTCCTCAGCCATCTATCTAAGGACATGCCATTTCTGGGCCACTTGGTGACTGACAATCACCTCCCTGGAGTTGGGCACTCATGCCTGCTGGCTGCTCTCTATGTCTGTCTGTGCTCTCGGGATGTTCTGGGATCAGGCCAGACCAGGTGAACAGTGTGCTTTCAGAGAGCTTCTGGCTGAATGCTGGAGAGAGGCAAACCCTTCTCTGCCCAGTCTCTCATACTTTCCTATTTTTGAAAACCTAATTTTAGCCAGGCAGTGGTGGTGCACACCTTTAATCCCAGTACTTGGGAGACAGAGGCAGGCGGATTTCTGAGTTTGAGGCCAGCCTGGTCTATAGAGTGAGTTCCAGGATAGCCAGGACTACACAGAGAAACCCTGTCTCAAAAAACCAAAAAAAGAAAAAGAAGAAAAAGAAAAAAAAGAGATTTTATCACCCAGATGAATCAGCCAAGGTCCAGTGGTGTGAACACAAGCCATTGCAGGGGCTTTTTTCAAGGTGTTAAGGGTTTGCTGAAGGGAACTGGAACTGGAAGTACAAAAGGGAGCCTCTCTCTCCCTCACTACAGGGCCTACTTAGGACCCTTCTCACCCCTGGGCAATTGCCCTGCAGGAGGCCTATAGACTCCCCACCTACTTCCCCACGGGCCCCAGGAATCTGTTCTAGTCACTGAACTGTAGCTGCAGGCACAGCAAAATGGCTTCCTTCTTCCTAAGGAGTAACAGCATCCAGACGGGGCCTTCAGGTCTACAGCCTGGCAGCTTACAGACCTTAGGCTCCTGCTCTGCAAGGCAGGCCTAGCACCCAGGCCCTGCTGGCACCAGTAATAACACAGTACTTTTCTGCAGCCAACGCAGTTACTTAGAAAGGAAGAACTCCTTACCACCCAGGAATGATAATTACGAACGAGGGAGTCTTAACAGAGTTTTTTCTGGGTAGGTATTCATATGGGTGTGTGTATGTGTACAGTCACCTTGTATAAACTGTTTTGTGACTGGCTCTTTTCACTACAAGTCTACCGTGAGGTTCCAATGACTAAGTCTCTGCTGTTCCATTTCACATGGTGGCATGGCATCTCTCTGGGCTAGGGTTTTTGGTTTTTGTTTTTTATTTTTAAGATTTATTTATTTATTTATTATATGTAAGTACACTGTAGCTGTCTTCAGACAACCCAGAAGAGGGCATCAGATTTCATTACAGATGGTTGTGAGCCACCATGTTGGTGCTGGGATTTGAACTCGGGACCTTCTGAAGATCAGTCTGTGCTCTTAACCGCTGAGCCATCTCTCCAGCCCTCTGGGCTAGTTTTTAACTGTGACTAGGATCCATGTCCTCTGTGATGGTCTGGAATTTCTGTCTTTCCCCTTCAGGTGGCTTCCTAGGAGTGGACCAAGGTCAGGGACATATTGATGGTTTTCTCGATTTCTTTTCCCTTCCTTCCCTCTCCCCTTTTGAGACAGGGTCTCACGCAGCCTAGGCTGGTGTCAAACTCACTATATAACCGAGGATGGCTTTGAACTTCTGATCTTCCTGCCTCCACCTCGACAGTCCTGGGATTCCAGACGTGTGCCGTCATGGCCTGGTTTAGATGGTGCTGGGGATCGAAGCCCAGGGCTCTGGGCATGCTAGGCAAACTGTCTGCCAACCAAGCCACACACCCACCCCTCCATTCCTGCTTTCTTTTCTTTTCTTTTTTTTTTTTTTCTTTTTGGTTTTTTGAGACAGGGTTTCTCTGTATAGCCCTGGCTGTCCTGGAACTCACTCTGTAGACCAGGCTGCCTAGAACTAAGAAATCTACCTGCCTCTGCCTCCCAAGTGCTGGGATTAAAGGCGTGCGCTACCCCCCACCCCCAGCCATTCCTGCTTTCTTAACCCATTGACTATGCAGTGGAAGGTAGTTGATGTTGGGGACCTTTAGAGTAGGCCGAATGTTCTAGTCAGTCCTGTTACCAGGGTTGGCCAGCCCACACTGGCTGCTGCGAGCCTAGTAATTACTTAGATAATGTTTGCCTTGTGGAGGAGGCCCCTGTATGATGTACAGGGTGTGGCCAACACCTTTGCCTCCAGTCCTCACTGTCGTCAAGGGCTGTATGTAGATGGGGCTCTGTCTCATTGTCTCCTTCACTAGGCTTTCAGCTCTGGGTGGTCAACACCCCTCAGCCTCCATCTTGGGCCCAGGGTTTAGCCCTTCCAGACCTGTGGTTACCAGGAGCCACAACCTGCTTAGCATTCTTGTGTTCCCTCTAAAGACATAATGGAGTTTGTGCTTGAGATGAACCTGTTTCTTATCTCAGTGATATGCCCACGGCAATATGATTTGGGAACATCTGCCAGTATAAACTCTGGGAGTAGCAGTGTGTGGTCCTAGCTGCCCAGCCCCCTCCTGAGGGTCAGGGGAAGACCTGCAGTGGCTAGGCAGAAGCCTGGGGGTTTGTTTCACTGTCCGGCCAGAGGATTGACTGGCAACATGAAACAGTTCTCTGTTCATCTTGTGTGTCAGGAACTCGTCCTTGGACCTGTCCTCCTATATCATCCTACAGCTAAGTGGGCGCTATCTCGAAGGGCTACCAAAGCTGGGAAGGGAGGGGCTCAGGGCAGAGCCAGCAGCCTGGGCAGATGTGGAGTTTAGAGTAAATGCCAGGAGGCTCCGAGTAGGTCTAGGGTGTCCACCCCCGAGTCTGAGGGCAGGATTGATAGGGCGCAGGCAACACTCCCTGGGTGAGGGGAGCCTCGGGGCTTTCTTGCTGTAACCTGCAGTGGGAATGACTCAGAGAGGTGGGTGAGGCGGGAGTTCATTCAGAAGCACTTCTTGTGGCAAGGCTGAGGTATGAGCTGAGGCTGGGATTCGGCTGATCTGGAGTAGAGAGAGCCTCTTGCAGAGGTTTGGCTGACCTCTGACCTAGGGAGGATGGACGGTGGAGTCAGTCTGGGCTGAAGAGGAGCTGGGAACGCCACTGTTTGTCTTCTGGCAGGCGCAGCATGATGACATACAGATACTGTTGCAGTGGCATTACACTATGTCCCTTATCACTGCCTCCCACCTCCACCATGCTGCCTGGCAGCCAGAGAGGCACAGCCTTGGCCTCCCCTTGGGCCTAACTACTCACATGTTGGTGACAGGTGGCCATGATAGAGTGGGGCTCACTAAGAGCAGTCAAAAGCCCTGGCCTCATCCTGTGCCCTCATCCTGAGCCCTGGGAGGGGGGGTCTCCCACCAGATGCCTGCCTACACCTCTTAGTTCTGAGGGTGAGCACCGCAGACATTCACTCCCCAAACCAAGCTGCTCAGGGCCCATTGGGTAAAGAGAGACCTATGGTCTCAGTTGTGGGGTGATCTCAGCCTTGGCATTTTCCCATAGGGGCCTGGAGCACAGTGAGAGGACTGTGAACAGATGTGGAAAGGAGTCAGCAAATTACAGGTTATCACCAGTAGTTCACAGCTTGCATGACCATTGTTATCCCAAGTAGGCATCAATGAGCTTTGGTTTACTGGGAAGCTCTTTGTGTAGGTGAGGGTTGGATGCCATGTGTGTACCATGGGTCTGGCCCCTCATCAGGGCAGATAACTGCCTGTGGGCAGTAGCAAATTGATCTTGCTTCTTGTGGCGGAGGATATTGTTCACATTCTCCGGCTGTAGTTTGAGGGGTCGGGGGAGCCCAGCTGAGGCTCTCTGTAGCTGTCTTCAGACGCACCAGAAGAGGGCATCCGATCTCATTACGGGTGATTGTGAGCCACCATGGGGTTGCTGGGATTCGAACTCAGGACCTTCGGAAGAGCAGTCAGTACTCTTACCCCGCTGAGCCATCTCTCCAGCCCCTTAAACCTGGGTTTTAAGTCTTCTTGTAGAATCACAGGTGCGTCTGTTATGCAGAGGGAGAGCTGTATGTCTCTCTTCTAGCCCCAGGCCCTGCTGCAGTGCTGAGTCCCAGATTCCTCTCAGACTTGTTGGCCTCAGTGCTGTGATTTGGAGAGGCAGCTATAAAGGGGCACAGACCTCAGACCTCAGTTTGGGTGGTGCTTGAGGAGGTCTCAGCGTCCCCCACCACCCTTTAAAGCTTATTTCTTTTTATTTTATGCATATAAGTGTTAGCCTGTATGTAGATATGTGCACCACGTATGTGCAGTGCCCACAGAGGCCAGAAGAGGAGCTGCCCTGGGGGGCTCGGGGCTTAGAGGACCCTGGGCCTCGGATGAGTCGATGTTCCTCCTGGAGTTAGCAGAATACAAGGAGGAGTCAGAAGTGACAGTCTTAACACTTCTGTAGCCCTGGCAGAGGGCAGTCCTGTTTGCATCGAACTGAACAGTGAGCTGAGAGGCCAATGATAATTGCTCTCAGAGATGGCCCATGTATTGGGCATGGCGCCTCATCTTGGAGTCACCATACCTAGGAGGTTCCCCTGCTGCCCGTGCCCCTCCTTACCTACTCTCAGTACCTCTCCCCATTAGAGCATCCTGCCTAAGGCCCTCCTAGAAGCCCTGAGGGAGCTGTGTAGTCAGTCCTACTGCTTGCCCTGGGCTTCTAGTGGCCTGGCTTCCCATGGTTCTTCATGCTGTAGGTGTTCAGCCCAAATTCAAGGTGCAAGAAAGATAGCAACAGCATTATCAGTACCGGAGGAGAGGTTCATTCACATCATTTGGGAGAGCTAGGATGCTGTAATAAACTGCATGGTTCCATTTGGGATTTAAAAACCGTGGGGAGGGGGTGAGTCAGTGGGGTGTGGCAGGTGTCATGGGCTGCTGGGAAGCTGGCTGGATGCTCTGTGCCGCTCTTCTGAGTGGACTGCAGGGCTGCAGGTTCATTGGCCGTTGCTTTGTCCCGTGACCCTTAGGAGCCTCCAGCTGGGCTTTCCCTACTGATCATTGCCTTATCCTGCACTGTACACTCCCAGGTGGAAACTAGACTGGAGGTGCTGCAGGGTGGCAGGCATGAGGTGGAGAGGCCCAGCACTTCCTGTTTGCCATTTTTTTAAAGGGATTTATTATGACCCTGCAAGTTGCTCTTAGTAATAAAAATAGTTCTGGTCTGCTCTGTTCGTACAGATAAGCTTGCTCATGTTACAAAACCCTCCACCAGCACTCAAAAGCAGAAAACAGAAAGTTCCCCAACCAGGTTCCAGAGGCCCAGAGACAGCCCTGTGATTGCTAATCCGTTTTAAGCATCAGCTGTCCCAACGTGATAGGCTGCATCCCTGCTCACGTGATAAAGGAGGCCTTCCTGGCTTCTGGTTCTACGGTGAGTGGTAACCAGGGACATCCATAATGTTGGCAACTCCTCTGTTACTCTGGAACTCAGCCTCCTCCAGGCCCTGGCAGGACAGGGGTTGCTATGGTGATGGGCCTCTCTGAGCCCATGGGAGGCACCTTGGGGGGCCCTCGCATTGAGGAGCCTGTCCTTTGTCCAGAAACAATGAGGCCCTGAAGGGCCCTTTGTATATCAAGCTCACTTTAATTACCTCCAAGGGACAGCAATGGGAGAAAGGGGTGTTCTACCCTTCAGGAATGAGCCTGGTGGGTTTTTTGGAATGTTCGAGCCCAGGTCTTCAACAAATCATGACCTCACATAGGAAGACGTTAGCGTTTGTAATAGACTCCAGGGTGCTACCTGCAGGTCCTCATCCCAGGCCAGGGGACAGATCCAACCTTCTGTACTTGTCATCTTCTGTCCCTACCTTCCATGGAAAGGGATAGGCCCTCCTACCATACTCTGTCTCCTCCCTAGCCTTTGCCAGGCCATTAGAGCACCGGTTGCCAGATCGCAGTTTTGCTCTGGGAGGTTGTGAGCACTTGCAACCTGTGTACCTGAGTGAGTATAAGGCTGAAGGGAGGAGCATCCTTCGTCCCTTACTCAATGAGTCACGAGGTGTTCAGTAAATGACTGGACTAATCTCTGTCTTGTGGGACATGCCATACATACAGCTGGTCAGACCTCTCTTCCCAGCTCCCTGAGGGCAGTGCTCGCAGGATCTCTTCACCTCCCTCTCCACTCTTGTCTGATCCTATAGCAGGTGTCTTCCTCAGTACTACTGAGGCTAGCTTGGTCTCTGGGGCAAGTGTCATGGGCAACGCAGAATGCCGAACAGTGCCCCTACCTTGACCTTTGTATAGTAGATAGCACCTGCTCTTTGGCCACAATAACTCAAAATGTCTCCATGTG
Source organism: Hylomyscus alleni (assembly GCA_019843855.1). Lineage (NCBI taxonomy): Eukaryota > Metazoa > Chordata > Mammalia > Rodentia > Muridae > Hylomyscus > Hylomyscus alleni. The sequence continues at coordinate 10,825 of JADRCC010577989.1, forward strand.
TTCCCAAAGGCCCGCTTCCTCCCCACCTCTCATTGAGACGATCACCACAGAACTGAGCTGGGGATCTGAAATAGTGCCTGCTCTCGTGCCTTCATGCCTGGTAGAGTCCCTGGCACCTCCAGGGGATCCTGAGACCACTGAAGGTCTGGAACAGTTGGTGCCACCAGACTGTGTTATAACTTGTGGCTCCTGGGCAGAGGGAGGCTGGCTTGGTCCAGCTCCGCCTGGCTGTGTACTTTGAAATGTCCGTCACATCTTCATCCACAGAGGAATGTGGATGTGATAAGGGCCACTTTGCAGGTGCTGTGGCCATACAGAGTCAACTGGAGCCCCCACTGCAGGTCTGTATTCCTACCCGTGGCCAGCTTGGGCTCCCATCTGGAACTTAACTAGGGAGAACAGTTGGGTATCTTTGTCTACCCAGGCCTTCCCCTATACTTTGAGATATACTTCTCCAGGCTTTGAGCTGCTGTTGCTCGGCCAGAATTGGGGCAGTGGGTATGCAGTAAGATAGAGGCCAGTTGTATCTTATACGTAGGGCAGGGAGCTGCCGAAGGAGTCTGCCCCAGCCAGATCTATAGAAACTCTAGACCTGGTAGAGAGCACCCCTCCTATTCTTGAGTCTCCTAAAATTGCAGAGGCCACCATTCATGTTAGTCTCTGGCTGGGATGAGGAAAACTGCTCGATCTCACACGGCGGCTAGCAGCCTGCCTTTTACTGATCATGTCTGTTGCCATCTCCAGATACGTGTGTCAGCGTATCAAAGACCTGTACCACCTGCGGGGGTGTGGCGGTGTTTCTGTGGGGATGCTGCTGCATACAAACCGCTGGACAGACTCATTTCCAAACAGACATTTTTAAATTCACACAACTGAGCACCCTGCCCCCCAGGCTGGAACCTGGTCATAGACCCTGCACGTGCCCACACCAGGCTGCCACTTTATAGGCCTCGTGAATGCCTAGGACAACTGTGGGGACTCGTATGGCCTCTCTTTGCAGCTGGTGGATCCCATGTGTGGTTTTAAGTGAGGTATGGAAGGACACCAGGGTACATCCTAGCAGCCAGTGAGAGGCCCTGATAGCAGCCAGAACCCACTGCTACTCAGGGGTTGGGTAGGGCTCTGGTGGTAGGGCTTCTGCTTCTCTTCCCGAAGACACATTTTGCACACAGATGGAGCTGGTGACTGTGGCCTTCTGGGTAGTGTAGTAGCCACCCATATCCATGAACTTCAGCAGACAATGAAGGAAGCTTGGCTGGGGCTCTTTCCCAGTGTTCTCTGCGGCTCCCTTTGAGGTCTTAGCCACAGCCTCTCCCACCTTTGTTCCTTTTTTTTTTTTTTTTTTTTTGGTTTTTCGAAACAGGATTTCTCCATATTGTCCGGATGTCCTGGAACTCACTCTGTAGACCAGGCTGGCCTCGAACTCAGAAATCCTCCTGCCTCTGCCTCCCAAGTGCTGGGATTAAAGGCATGCGCCACCACTGCCCGGCTCTACCTTTGTTCTTATGATGAGACTGGAAAAAATGCTTCCAGGTACATTGGTGCCGATCCTGCAGCCTCTTTTCTGCCCGACAGTTAACCTTCCCCGGAGACGTTCAGCAATCCATTTCTGCTCGTCTCAGCTACTGTGCTTCTCCCGGGGGAACAGAGCCCTGAAACTGTTTCAGAAGTTAAATGTGGGATGTTCTAGAAGTGTCCTTCTTCAGAGACGGTATTTGCAGCAAATGGACAGATGCCCGGAGGTGCTAGGAAGGAGCACTGAAGGAGAGACCTGGGGGCTTGGCAGGTGGGACACTAGGTGGTATCGGTTGTGCTTCCAAGGTCCAAGGATGAGATTGAGGGAGTAGCTCTGAAAAATGGAGGGAACACAGACAGGGAGGAGAATGATGCCTGTCAGAGCCACCCAGAACCCAGCAGTTGTCAGTGATACTTTCTTGGGGAGGGTGAGGATGAGTAGAACAGTGGCTTATGTTTAGAAATCCACAAAGATCTTGTTAATTCAAAAACCAAAGCCACCTGTAGGCACCCAGACAGGTATACACACACAGCAGAAAACAGCATTTCCGGGCATCCCTGACATTTCCACAGCATCATTTGGACTGATCATGTAAGTCTGATCCCGGGACTCACATAGTGGAATCGGCAAGCCAACTCCTGTAAGTTGTCCTCTGATCTACAGGCTGTGGCATGCATGTGTGCATTTCCATGTGGGTGTGCATGCTGACGTGCTCGAGCACACACACACACGCGCACACACACACACACTTTAACAAGTGTGACGTGGACATTTTGCCTTAGCGCTCTAACACAGTCTGGCTGTGTATCATAGCTCCTTCCCATCACACGGGTATGATGCTGTCTTTAACCAGTACCTCCTCCTGTGTGATCATTTTCACATGATGTTTAGTGAACATACGTGTGGTGTGGGCACATGTGTAACCTTGGAGACCCTTCTGAATAGCAGATTCCCAGAAGGGAGTCTATAGGTGAGGTTCTGCACGTGTGGGTGGAATGGCCGTGTGTTCAGAGCCTGGGGTGGGCAGAACCCTCCAGATCTCCATGACTTGGGGTGGGGAGAAGCTTCCCTGGCTCTTTCAGCCCCCTGGGGTAAGCATCCTCCCTGTGTGATTTACATCTCTCTCTTGAGGGACAGTAAACAGCTTTTATTGGCTCTCACCCTTTTATGCTGCTGTAAATTACCTGTCTGTCTTTCCAGCCAGACACTTATCTTTTATTAGTTTACATTTCTCTATGTAAGGTCTAGTGTATAACTCATTGCAATTTTTTTTTTTTTTTGGTAACCACAGTTTTCCTGTAAGTAGACAGTAGTACCTTTTACCATGCAGATATAAGATGAGAAGTTTGTCTTTTCCGTCTCTACCTCACTGTGCCAGCAACTTGAATAACTTGAACAATTCCTCTTTTTTTAAAAAAAAAAATTTAAATTTTCATTTACTATTGTAAGATCACATCATAAAGATTTTTTCTTTTAAAGTGTCTTAGGGAACCATGTATAAATATAACAATGCAATGCTTCAAAGGGAAATTTTTTGTTCCCTATTCTCAAAAGCTTAAAATGTAAGGTTCATCTTTTTTTAATTTTTAATTTTTCTTTTTATTTGTTCTTTCATACAGTACATCTCAATCACATTCCTCCTCCCTCCACTCCTCCAGTCCCTCTCCCCACCTCCCTTTTCTCTCAGATCCACTCCTCTGTTTTCCTTCAGAAAAGAGCAGGCCTCCCAGAGATAGCAGTAGAACATGGCATAACAAGATGCAACAAGACTAGGCTAGAAGCCGGGCGGTAGTGGCGCACGCCTTTAATCCCAGCACTTGGGAGGCAGGGACAGGAGGATTTCTGAGTTCGAGGCCAGCCTGGTCTACAGAGTGAGTTCCAGGACAGTCAGAGCTATACAGAGAAACCTTTTCTAGAAAAAAACCAAAAAAAAAAAGACTAGGCTAGATGAGGCAACCAGTAGGAGGAAAAGGGTCCCAAGAACAGGTAAGAGTCAGACACCCTCACTCTTGTTTTTATGAGTCCCACAAAAACCCCAAGTTATTTAACAGCAATTGCATATAGAGAGAGGACCTAGCACAGACCCATGCAGGCTCCCTGATTGCTGCTTCAGTCTCTGTGAGCCCCTATGAGCCCTGCTTAGTGGATTCTGTGGACCATGTTCTTGTGGTGTCTTCTTCTTCTTCTTCTTTTTTTTTTTTTAAAGATTTATTTATTATATGTAAGTACACTGTAGCTGTCTTCACACATACCAGAAGAGGGCTTCAGATCTCATTATGGGTGTTTGTGAGCTACCATGTGGTTGCTGGAATTTGAACTCTTGACCTTCGGAAGAGCAGTTGATGCTCTTAATCCACTGAGCCATCTCACCAGCCCCTCGTGGTGTCTTCTTTATCCCTGAATTTCTGTTCCTACAACAGGGACAATAGTGTACTCCTGTAGAGCCATTTGAGGATGAAATGCTTGTGACTAAGCTGGATGCTAACTTTTCTTTAGATTTACTTTGTTGTTGTTTTTCGAGACAATGTTTCTCTGTGTAGCTCTGGCTGTCCTGGAACTCACTCTATAGACCAGGCTGGCCTTGAACTCAGAAATCCTCCTGCATCTGCCTCCCAAGTGCTGGGATTAAAGACGTGAGCCACCACTGCCCGGCGAGATTTATTTCATTTTTATGTGTATGAGTGTTTTGCCTGCATGTACATATGTGTGTGCCTGGTACCCACAGAGGTCAAAAGAAAGAGTTTGATCCTCTGAAACTGGACTTACAGCTGGCTGGGAACCATTGTATGGGTGCTGGGATCAGAACCTGGGTCCTCTGGAAAAGCAGCCGGTGCTCTTAACCACTAAGCCACCTCCAGCTCCTGTTTTTTTTTTTTATTTTAAGCATCAGGCTCAACCTCTGGCCACTGGCTTCTTGTGGGTTCTCATGGTTCCTAGGGCTAGGGTTAATTTGATTGCTTCCTTCAGGAGCCTGCAGTGGTCTTGGGGACAAGCCCAGGAGGGATGGATGGTAGAGGAGACTTGGACTTATCTCTGGCCCACACTGACCTTGCTTAGGAAGCAGAAGCAGAGTGTGGAGAGATGGCTCCGTTGTTTGGAGCCAGAGTTTGCTTCCCAGTTCCCTAGGCCACAGGCTCACACCTGCCTGGAACTCCAGCTCTAGGAGATCCCAACATCTCCACAGGCACCTGCTGCACTCCTGAGCATCTAACTCCCCTTGCACATAATAATTAAAATAACAAATCTAAGTAAAATGAAAGAAAAACACAAGCACACTCAGTCGTGCCTCCCATCCTGCAAACTGCATGGCTTCTGCCAAGAAAGGGAAAGCAGGAAGCAAGGCGGAGTCTCCTGCACCAGCTCTCTCAGTCGCTGGCCTGGCTGCACAGACAGTAAAAGTGTAGCAGTGGTAACCTGATACCCCTGACAGGTTGGATTCCTGAGTGCCGGCTGTTCCCAGGGAGGCAGGCTTATAGCCTGCCAGCTCTTAGATCCCATTTCCTCCTCGTGGTATTGCTATGGTGAGACCCTCGACCCACAGCCACCAGAAAAGAGTCCCTCCTTACTGCTTAGTGACAGAGGCCCCGAGCTGATGGGACAGAACTGAAGGCAGATAAGGAAGTGAGTCTTCCAGGTATAGTCTTCGGAGCGCTAACCGAGTACAATAGGACTCAAGTCCCCAGGAGGGGACCCACTCCTCAGGTGCAGCCACTTATCCCCAGTAAAGCTGAGGTCCCTTATCTAGAGTGTTTCTGATTTCAGAATATTCCAGACTCAGGAGCAGTTGCACGGTCACTGGTTGAACATCTCTGATCTCTCAGCATCTAAAATCCAAACTGCTTCAAAATCTGAAACTTAGGGAATAGCAACACTACATTCAAATGCTTGGGTTTTGGAACCTTCTGGACTTTGGATGTTTGGATTAGGAATGTCCAACAACCTATAATGCCTCTTTGGGAGCGTGCATTCTAAAAAGTGACACTTGTTTGTGACTTAAAGTTAATGGAGCAAAAGTCAGAGAGACCAGGGATCATGAAGCTGTGACGGGATCTGTCGTTCACCTGGGACTCTCAGGTTGATAACGGGATATTCCACAAGTGTTTGCTTGTTTGTTTGTTTCTTTGTTTTTGAGTAATTGATAAGAATGTAGTAATCTCTCTGCGCTCCTTCAGAATAAAGGAGTTAGGGTTTCTTCAAGTCCACGAAGCTTAGGACTAGGAATGGCTCAGGGCATCTAAAGTTTTTCCAAGGAGTTTCTGTGGGGGAAGATGCCAATGGTGATTTCTCCTCTGAGATGCTCAAATGTCAGAAGAGGTGATATGATTTAAAAACTAAGGCTTGGGGCCAGAGAGATGGCTCAGCAGATAAGAATAGTGGCTCTTCTTGCAGAGAACCTAGGTTCCATTCCAAGAACCCACCTGGTAGCACAGGTAGATATGCCAGCAAAAACACGCATCTATGTAAAATAAAATACATTTAAAAAGAACAACTCCAAACTGACATTTGTCAGGTATGGTGGCGCACACCTTTAATTCCAGCACTCAAGAGGCAGAAGCAGGTGGATCTGAGTTCAGAGCCAGCCTGGTCTACAGAGTGAGTTCTAGGCCAGCCAGGGCTATATTAGCCTTCTAAACAAACAAACAAACAAACAAACAAACAAACCAATCCATCAAAAAGCTAACATTTTTAGGCCAGGCATTTTATCAGCTGGTAAGGGCACTAGTCTTAGTTTGATCCCTTGGACCTACATGGTGGAAAGAGAGAACTGACCCCCACAAGTTCTCTTCTGACCTCCATATATATGCAGTAGCACAGACACAGGCACACACCACACACACTAAGTAAATAGATAAATTAAATAAACACATAAGTAAACAGATAAATAAAAAGCATGTAAATAGATAAACAAGTAAGTAAATAAATAAATAGATGTATGTATATGCATAATGGAAACTAATAGTAAGTGTTACCATTGGAGGATCTTAAACAGTGTGATGTAGCTATGTGTCATGTAGACAAACTGGCCCATTTCCAGCGCCTGCTGGCCAGCATCGTTTGATGCTCACAGTCCAGGTCCATCTATATATAGAATGTGAGGTCATGTGTGCAGTGGGTACAGGCTAGTCAAGAGCCAGTGCTGGCCGCCAGGCTGATTTCTACTTGTAGAGAGACAGGGCTGAGGAGCCATGGTGACTTGCCTTGTGAGCTGCTGCTGACGGGGGAGACCAGATAGTTGCTATAAAGTACACTTGCAGAAAAATGGCCTCTGACAGAGGCCTGCTGAGACATTGTTGTAAATTCTCTAGAAGATCAAAACACACAGGTGTGGGCCAGCACTGGCCTGTGTTCCTTTGTGACAAGTTATGGGTGTCATTTACGCCCCCTTTAGAAGCTCCTGAAGCCCCTGTCATTTTGCCACTGCCCTTTGTGCTGGCTCCCATTCAGGACTCTGGTCCTCTGAATAAGCACAGAAGCTCTGTCATTGTCCCCGTGGTTACCCATCAACCATTTATCGCCCGCACCCGGCTGCCTGTTTCCATGGTTACCGCCACTGCTGTTAATGGAATCTGGGGCTTGGGGGCAGGGGGCCGTCAGCAGCTCCGTGTGAAAGGTCATCTACTGCATCTACATCAGGCTTTGCTGGGTCCCTGGCCTGGGAGTCCAGCTTTTAAGAGACCACTGGGGTTGGGAAGGCCTTGTGTGGGCTACGAGGAGAGGTCACTGTGCTTTGACTCTGAATTGGGGGAGATAGGTGTTCAGGGACTGAGGTGGGGAGGAGTCCACAGGGTGACCATAATCACCCCTGAGGCTGGTGGGTTTGGAGGAGAAGAGGAGGCATGGTTTGGGGGAGTGGCTTTTGTTTGTTTGTTTGTTTTTAGGAGGGATGTTGATTATTTTAATTTTTTTAAAGCCCCGGATGTCTGAAGGATCCAGAGGGAGCTGGCTGAGCCAGCAGCTGGCAAGCCCTTTGGCACTTGACACTTGCAGCCTAACAGTCAAAGGATGCTGGGAATAACCTGGTGTTGGTGGGAATGGGGAAGAGGGTGGAGATGGGAGCTGTCTTAACCTAGTCCAGTCACCATGGGCTACCTGGCTCAGGGTGGAGGTCGATGGAGGTTTGGGCTGAGTTCTTTCTACCGCAGATGTTTCTTTGTATTATAACAAAGTAACTTTCTTTGGGAGGAAGGTTTCTGTTTACCTCCACTACAGTATTTTTGAGCATGCATGGATAGATGTTCGCTTGCTGCTTTGTGGGCCCATCGGGGTTAGATTTGAATCAAATCACCTAATTGTCTAATGAAAACGCTTCGCTAACTGCCATTCTCATTGCGGTCAGTTAAGCGTATCCATATACCTCTCTACCTTGGCTGAACGGCACTTCCCCACGTGTCTCTGCTTGCCTCAGGTGGGGCTGCTTTTCAGCCCTATTTCATACTCTGAGGTTAGCTGACTCCAACCTTGCTTTTCTTTGGCCGCTTGGGTTTGGGGTTAACCACTGAACCACTGAGAGAGGTTGTCACCCTCTCCAGGGCCCCTATGTTGTTCTTAAGGTCTCTTGGCACCGCACCATGCCGACTCCTCCCCTTATGGAGTTAACTTAAGAGGGCTGATGGGGAGTGACAATCTAAGTTCTGTAAGTTCTTTGGGACGCCTCCACCCCCCCCACCTCTTCCTAAAATGCCACCTTTATCACAGACTGCATTCCACAGGCACTGAAGACATCTCACCGAGGTGTTTCCTGCCACCCCACAGTGCCACGATGCCTCTGCTGCTGTTTACATTCTGGCAGATTTGAGGAGCACTGGAGTGCAATCTTTGGGCTCCCTGTGCCCTGCTCTGTTTTTCTCTGGCTAGTCCTGTGGCTCCTTTCTGATAAGTACTTGTAAAGTTGGATTCAAAAAATCCCCTGGAGACTTCTGGGAGAACAGCATTGGATTTAGGAATCCAATTTAGTGGGTAGCAGCTGGAAGAGTGAGTGACCAGCCCAAGACAAGCCCAGAACGTGAGACTTTTTTGGAAAAGAGATCTTTGAAGATGGGTTTAAGCTGGGGTTCTGGAGGGGAGATCATCCCAGAAGAAAGAGGCTGGGCCCTAAGTCCAGTGGCTTCTTAAAGCAGCGCTTCGCAACCTTCCTAATGCTGTGACCCTTTAATACATTTCCTCGTGTTGTCGTGACCCCCAACCATACAATTATTTTTGTTGCTTCTGCCATAGCCGTCCTAGTACTGGGATCACAGGCATGTGCTGTCACACAGGACAAGAGCTAGCTCCTGCCCAGAGACTCTGTTAACCATAGTTGTCAGTGATGAGTAAGACCATGTCTGATACCTCAGGAAAAATTAAGCTGAATCCTCAGTCAATATTCCTTTAACTCTTACTGTTGGCCGGGCTTTTCACTGAAACTCAGGATCACTGTGGTTGGATTGGAAGTTTCAGCCAATGAAATAAGACAAGAAAAAATTTTGATGTAAATTTTGGAAAGAATACCAGTTTCCCCCACCCATGTAGCACTGGCTGTCCTGGAACTTGCTCTGTAGACCATTCTGGTCTTGAACTCAGGAGACCCACCTGCTTCTGCCTTCCGAGTGCTGGGATATAAGGCTTGCGCCACAGGTCAATGGATGCTACTCTTATTCTCAGATGAGACAATGTGTTACCAGTGGTTGGGGGTGGGCTGAGCCTTTCTGGGTTTTTGTCTGACTCCGGAATAAAATAAAGGCATATATGGAGTGCAATGTTTTGAGATTTCTAGGAAGTCTTGAGTGAACAAAGGCCTGAGCGTATATGTGTGGTTGACACAGACACCATCCTGTGAAGGCCTGCATAGCCTCAGACCCATGGGGAAAATGGCAAAGGCTTCCTTCTATTCCAGAGGTGGAGGCTCAGAGGGATGGCAAAGCCTTGCTCTGGTCTGTGTGCAGATGTTGACAGGATGTGTAGAATGTATCCACCATTCCTTTGTATCCACCATCACTTTGTATCCATCACCACTTTGTCCCTGCCTTGATGATTATAGTCTGAAGACTGCTGCCCTACAGAGACTCCTCCTACAGAGATTAGCTAAACCTTCCTTCAATTGTGTAACATAACTCCTGCTTCTCATCCATTTGTCTGCCCCTTCTCCTTGTTCCACTCTATATAATGAAGACGATGAGCTTCTCCGGTGCTGTGATTTTTCTATCAGAGTCCGGTTCACCCAATGCCATTTTCTCTGTGAATGGTTGTCTGTCTTCCTTCCCATGCCTGGTCAGGTCAATTCCCTGAAGCCATGCAAGGACTCGACAGAGGATATTTTACAAGAAAAGCAAAGGTACAGGTCAGAAATCCATTGTTAAGATTAATAACAGGCTGCATGGTTAAGGGCATTCCAGGGCTTACTGTGTTATTGCCTGGGACATCTTCTTATGGGGTGTTTGGTTTCTAGGAACATAGTTTGGATGGTTATTTATTTGATTGACAGAGTGAGTTGCTCATGTCCCTACCCACAACGGATCTGAGTTTAAGTATATGCACACCTATTCATGCATAAGCATGAGATAGTATATAAGAGAGTCTCTCTAAAAGTTCACTTTGGGGACACAGTTTGCCTGGTTGTGCCTCACCCCAAACCAGTTTAGGTTAGACCAGCCTTCCAAATCTCATTCCAGAGGAAAGTCAAGTAAGACAGAAGAGAATCCAAATTGAATGCTCTTTAAGGGGAAAAGAACTTACTCCATTGTTCAGAGTGGAGTGTGTTGGGCTTGCATAGTGCATGCAGGTGAGGGTTGCTGGCTGACGAATGCTCAGAAAAGCCCTGTGTGAATAAGCCGAACCAAGCAGAGTCCGTGATTCCTATGTGTGTCTGCCTCAGCTATGTACAAAGATAGTCTCAAAGAGTAAGCAAGTATCCAATGCAAATAATAAGTGTGTTGAGTGGGGTCACAGGATACTTGGCTAATATCTAAAATGAGTCCTGGTTTCCAGAGACGGCACATTGGTTAAGAGCATGTACCGCTCTCGAAGAGGATCCAAGTTTGTTTCTTAGCCTCTAGGTCAGGTGGCTGACAATTGCCTGTAACTCTAGCTCCAGGGGATCCAACATCTTTAGATTCTGAGGGGTTTTTTTTTGGGGGGGGGGTGTTTTCAAGACAGGGTTTCTCTGTGTAGGCCTGGCTGTCCTAGAACTCACTCTGTAGACCAGGCTGATCTCGAACTCAGAGATTTGCCTGCCTCTGCCTCCTGAGTGATGGGATGAAAGGCACCCTACCGCTTGGCAGCACACCAGGCTTTTTAAAGATGGGTTTAGGGATTTGAACTCAGAATCTCCTGATTACATGGCAGGCATTTAACGGATGGAGCCATATCCCCAGCTCTCCCGTTATTTTCTCTGTATTCTTGTATTTTTATAATTGTGGAGATCACATGGGGCTGGGATACTGTTGCCTTCCACTGGGAGATTTCTGTCCAATTCTAGTAGGTGCTAAGTATTCTAGTGAGTCAGGGTCATTGCCATCTGTAGGGACTGGTCCCTTGTCATCATCATCTTGACCCCTTTTATTATCATGATGCAGACCTAGATATGCCTAGCAAGGGGGAATCTCCGTTGAGCAACTGCCTTCTTCAGATTGGTCTGCAGGGCATTTTTTGATTGCTGATTGATGTGGAGGGCACAGCCCACTGCAGGCAGTAGTCTCTGAGCAGGTGGTCCTGGGCTGTATAAGAAGAGTAGCTGGCCAGGCAAAGTGGTGCATGTCTTTTATCTCAGCACTTGGAAAGCAGAGGCAGGTAGATCTCTGTAAGTTCAAGGCCACCCTGGTCTATATAGTGAGTTGAGCTACTAAGGTCTACTAGAGAGCCAGGGTTAGTGAGACCCTGTCTTAAGGAAAAAAACTAAACCAACCAACCAACTAAAAGGTAGCTGAGCTTGAGCCTGGGATCGTACCAGTAAGTAGTGTTCCTCAGAGGTCTCTGCTTGAATCCCTCACTTGGTTTCCCTTGATGATAAACTGTCTTCTATAAGCCAAAGTTACTCTCTCTTCCCTGAGTTGCTTTTGGTCAGTGTTTATCACAGCAACAGAAAGCAAGCTAGCACCCTGTCGTTCCTAGCAACGGTCAACAAATATAAGTTCTAGCATGGGTTCTGGCCAGGAGGCTTTCTGCTGCATTGGTCTTAGGTGTGTACTCCTCTGTGGGTGACTACTGTCATGAAAGTCCCCCTGCCTGCTGCTTTCCTTTCCTTACAAACCATATTGCAGGTCAATGGCAGATGTAACCAGCGCAGGCCTGGGAAGCCCAGCTAGTTACTGAGGATCATTTTGAACAAGCAAGGATTAAGGCTGCTGAGATCCAGAGAGTGGAAGCTCCATCATTCGTCTCAGAGAGCTGTGTAGCTGTTAGATGCCAGAGCCTCTCTCTTCTTGGCACTCACCATGGGGCATTAAGCACTAGGAGAGGCTCTGTCTCCTCTGCCTCAGGTTGCTATGGCAGCGAGAGCATGGCATGGTTGTTCTGCCTAGCGCTCTCATGACTTGGCTGCCTCACTGAAATGTCCCGCCTTGAGATTAGTAACTAATTATCCTTCTGCCTGGGAGACCCCACGGTAGATTGGCCTGCTCAGGCCCATGCTGTGCTGAAGCAGATCTAGAGCTTTCCCGCAACATCCCCAGGTGTCGTCTTATTGAAAGTATGAAAGAACTCCATACCAGAGCATTCTAGAGTGGTCCCCGGGGCTAAGCCCTCCTCCTGGATGGAGCCTGTGGTCTCCTTGAAATGTCACTGGTGGGCTCAGGAGCTGGGACTGTGCCCACCCCTGCCTGCCTTTTCTTCTTCATATCTGAGACATGCTAGAAAAGAGATGAGCCCCTCAGAGGAAGAATGTGAACTTGGTACAGCCTCAATCCCTTCTGACTATGGTAGGTTCAACCCTTACTTAGACCAGCCCCTTCTGACTATGGTAGCTTCAAC